>CM051033.1:12475057-12502557 GCA_027627225.1 Congeria kusceri | reverse complement strand
CTGTGCGGACTGCACAGGCTAATCCGGGACGACACATTACGCACATGCATTAAGTCCGGTTTTCCCACGACGCGCCTCAAATGATATTACATTATAGAAATGAGCTATACTAAGAAATTTGCATTAAATAAATAATAAATAATATGATACACAATAAGAGAATTTGATAAAAACACACTATCAAGAAAGTTTGCAAAAATTAAAATCCCAAGTGGGTATCGAGCTCATAAACTATGAGTCATAGGAAGAAATTAAAGTAGACAGCGTTTTAACCAACTGCGCTATTCTCCTTGATAATGAATCGTGTGTAAACTATAGTTATTCAAAATACTCTCAATTCTGACGTCAAAATGTAAACATGAAGAAAAGGGCCAAACAAAAACGACCCTTATTTTATACATCGAATTTTATCTCAGAATGCGTTCACACTTTTCTGAACTGTTATTATGTGCCAGTATTAATATCTTAATTTTAGATTTTTTTGAGAAAGTGCCGTCTTGGGGCTCTTTTTGATTACATAGTCCCTGTAAGCTGACACTGACCTTTATGCACTAATATATTACAAATTCGTTGCGATCAATATACATGTACTAGTATTAGTATTCCGTCCTGGAATCGAGTACAATTGGTGTAAACATATTTCACTAAAAATACAGGTATGGAATCAGTAAACACGTAAAACACGTGAAACACGTGCACGTAAAAAAACCGAGTTTTTTGGTGCACAGATGCAGACTCGGCCTGCTATACATACATCACGGCCTGTACCCGTATAATCATAACGCAGTGCAGTGACCCTAACGCAGTGCCAAAATCGCGGATGGAAAGACGGTTCAACTTTGCGTTATGCATAGTTTTCTTATCTACAGGTTTGTTTTGGTCGTATTGTCTGTCGCAATTGATCAAGTGAGTATCTATTTCAATAGATCTAATGTTTCATCTAGAAAACATTGCGTTGTCAGATGAAATGCTGAGAAACAAGGACAATCATGCATTTAAAATATGTATTTAAAAAAATTCTTTAAAATATTTATAGGCTTTAAATCAGAGGGGGTAATCACGTGATGATCAAAACGGAATCAAAATGGCGACGTTCTTGCAGAAACAGGTAGTTTTTGCCTTTTTATATTCTTTACTAGTGTGCTTTAATATTTTAATACCGTCCACTTTCTAACCACATCAGTTAGAAAGTATTAAACGTTTGTTTCGTGTATGTCCTCGCCCTAGATCTTGACTTTTACTCGGTGCACATTTTATAAGCGGGAACTGTTTTCCATGTAATTTTTGATCGTTACTGGGTTTCGCGTAGGAAATCCCTCTCTCAGCATGAAATTAGATAAATTGCAAAAACAAAAATGTGTAAGGAAATTTCGTTGAATGTTTATAAATGTGTTTTGCTAGGGTCAGACATGTCAGAATCATTTTGTCAAGTTGTACGCACCAAAAATGTTTTATGATCTAAACGGGTCCCACATCTGATCACAGTGGGGTCCCGTTTTATGTAAAAAAAAAAACAGAGAAACTCATTTAAAGCTTTTCTGATCTAAATTGAAGCTTGAAATCATGCTCTGGGCGAGGTATTTAATAACTAGGATGAGAACGGTCGAATGTAAACCAAATAAGAAGCAAGTGCTCTTTTGTAACATGAAAGTAACATTTGATATGTATGTCATTTCTTGTAATAATACCGCATATACATAGTTTTATAATTTAATTTGTTTTAACTTTTCCAGTGCTACATTGCATCACCAGATGACAAGCATTACTACTATGCACAGTCCTGTGGTATGTAATGACTTGATTTGCTTCCATGTAGGTTCCATTATCGTCCGTCCTTTATGATGCTTCTTAGGAACAAATAAACAAAAGTGTCAATGCTTTAAAACCTTTTTTTCTATTTCTTAAATACATTTACATGTGTTTCTGTTTAAAAATAATATCACATTAAACAAACAAGTATAGATTAAAACGTTTTAAATCTGCAAAGCCATATTATTTCAGAAGGGAAAATGTCTGAGTTAATATTTGTGTTTATAATTTTAAGTTAAAATTTTAATTGCTATAAATAGGTGAATTCAATGCAATCACTTTGTATTTTATATTGCAGTGACCACACATATACATTTTCCGATGATAAGAATTTGTATTCTCTAATAGTATTAAGACAGAATTAACTTAGTTTGTACACATTTGTTCAAGAGAAAACATAAGACAAAATGTGTAATCATCTTATTCATATTCTGGTGTGCTTCAATCACCCTGGTGCAGCATTGGGAAAGACCTGACAAGATGCGTTGTCTACTGCAAAGCTACATAGCCACTGACTCATCTCTTATTCAAGATACTGCACAAATATAAGATGCCGGGTTTAAATAAAAGTTGTGAGACTAAATATTTACAATGTGGTGGTAAATCAAATGTCTCAGAAAAGTAAAACAAGTAATTTAAGATTAAAAGTACTCGCAATGCATTGTAAAGAATAATGTTAAACTGTATGACAGAGTGATTTAAAGTGATCTATTAATATGAATAATTTTACTAGCTTTTATTTTACGTTGTCTAAGTGAAAACATTATTTATCACTCATTTACACTTAAGGTTTAAATAAAAATATCCTCTATATATATGTATTTGAAGTAAACACATATTTAGCTGTTTGTAAAAGGTATGGTTGCATATTGTGTTTAAGCAAAATGTTGTATTTAAGCATTGCTATTGTCAATTTTGAATAGTTGTACTCTCATGGCATATGCTAAATAAAAATTACATGTAGCATTATATGTGGTTGTTTTAATGTTTTTATTATAAGTATGTATTTTCAAGGTCAGCTACTAATAAAACTATATTCATGTTGAAACGGAATGAATGTTTTTCAACGTTGTTCGCTATTTTTCAACGTTTATGAAATTACGCGTACTCCTTATTGACCAGTTGTGACTTGTCAATCAAGGACTGAGTTGACCAATTATCGGTTTATATTTCAGTGGTAAATAATCGCACATGGTTGCATAATCCTATCAATTGACTTCAAATCCTTGGACAAGCAACCTACGACAAACAGAAAGGCGGAGCGTTCTATGAATTTGCAACTGATCAATTCGACGTTGTTTCAACGTTGCTGTGCTCTAGTCGGTTAATTCATTTCAGATATGAGATGTGTCTCAAAATATAGATTATAGTACACAATAAGTGTAATTTCAATAAGTGCGTGTTAGATACTTGTCAAGAAATAAAGTCACTGGAAGTTTTATTACCGGTATTTTATTTCTTATGACACATCATAACACTTGATATATCAATAACAAGGCAAGAGAGATCTGAACAATAATTGAGCGTCATTGATGTTCAATTGCACAATAGAATGTTATATCTAAGCTTTAAATCACACTAATCAATGTATATGAGATCAAAATTAATATTACAGAGTAAAAATATAAACACGCGAGATCAAACATGGAGCATACAATCACTTGTAGCGTGGTAAGAAATCTGAAAGAACTGCAATAAGACACAAATGATGTGTGATTGAAATGATTGCTTCGTTATCAATTTGAACACATTAATGAACCTTCAAAAGCAGACAAACAGATTTTTCGATCGGATATTTATATATTCTATCTATCCAGATAACAAGATTATGCTGAGATGTCATGTATTACACGCTCTGTGTACACGTAAAAAGTCAAGCGTATCTATCTTTACTATACGTAAATAAGGTATTAATATCTCAACCGCATATGTCTACCACTTTGACATTTTTATAATATAATAATTGTAAGAGCAAAAGACTAATACTCATATATAGGTATATAAAATGTGTGCAAAGTCGTGCTTTTATTTATTAGTTATCATTCCAAACAATGGTTTATTGCTTAGAATATAGATACAATTTGTAATAAAATCTGCTTTAATTTCTGCATGTAATAAACCAGCAATACTATCATATCAGAGAATATAACACAACATGCTGATATATTGCTAAATGAGTAGTTAAACTTTCAACTGTATGTGTAACTACGAATTTTAAAAAATGATAGTGATTATAAATGTTGACTATTGTTCACCTTTATAACAACTAGTTGGGCATCAATTATTCCTATATAATGATTCCTAAAACAAACTTGAACATGATTTTATATTCGAATTAATAGAAATTAAGATTAAGAAATGCCTGCTAATGCACCATACACGCAACATTGTCCTGCAAATTATTGTTTAAAACACCTGTGCACTATAACCTTGTCATTGTTGAAAAACATTTTCCCACAACACCTGTAAGGTGCGAATGCTTTGTACCGTCTGATATGGCGTCTGTAGCCACTTCTTAACCTAAATTCTTGGCCATACTCCGATCATAGTCTAGTAGCAATGGCGGTTGTTTCTGTATCTGTCTGAAATTGAAAATAGCATAAACATTATTTAATATAACAAAGACATATCAAAATGCACTATTCAATGATTATAATTGTATGACTTCAAAATTGAATGAAATCTTTCAGCACCAAGCAAGATACAATTCCATCTTAGGAAGAAATTTCGCCAAACCAAGGATTTTATTAATGTCAAAACATCCACTGATATAGATATATTTGAGAAGGTGGTCTTTCTTATTATTTTATATTTTTCTATTTAGCTTAGTTCTCTTTAATGTATGCAATCTAATGCCCATGAAATAAGGTTAAATAAAGAGTGTTTACAGGAAACACATATATGTGTATGCCTAATAATGGTTTGAACGTTCAAAGTTTCAAACTTTACCAGATAAGCTTCAATTGAGGTTTTCCGAAATAAAACAGGACCCCTTTTTGATCAAACCAGACGTGGGACACATTTAGATCATAAAACTATTTTAGTGCGTACAACTTAAAAAAACAATTTTGAGACGTCTGCCCCATACCAAACCCTTATATAAACACCCAAAAAATACTCCTAGCATATTTTTTATATAACATTTTCTCTCATTTCATCATGAGAGAGCGATTTCCTAAGTGAAACCCGGTAATGATCACAAATTACATGGAAAACAGTCCCCGCTTTGAAAATGTGCACCGAGTAATGTCGAGATCTAGAGTGAAGACAGACACTAAATAAACGCTAAACACTTTCTAACGAATGTGGCTGGAAAGTGGGCGGCATTAAAATTTTTAAGCAAATAATTAAAGGGTATACAAATGCATAAAATACCTGTTTTTGCAAGGACGTCGCCATATTGATTCCCTTTTGATCATCACGTGATCACCCCCTCTGTAAATGGCCATACTATTTCGATGTTTGGTAAACATATACTGCTTCAAAAGCCCGTTTACACTATCGTGTTATACCACTGCATATGGACACAATACTCGTTCAAATGTGCAGACTGTGTTGATAATAACCCAACGCAATGTACAATAGGAAAGGATATCAGAACGCTGACAGCGTAGAAAGACTGTTGGCGAGAAAAGAAACTAAGAGCAAATGAATGATGAGAGTATTTTTATAATAAGGAACATTTATTGAAGTTAGTCACCTGGCTGTTATGTCATTTTTACACACACACACAAATCACGAAACTCATAACCATACATTCTTCTTACAATACATTGGTATAAGCTGGTATTTGACCTAACTGAAGATGGAGATCCAGACCACTGTTGTTTCAAATTAAAACTAATATAGCGCGCGTCTAATTCAATGTTATTCATCTACGAAATTCCCATCATTATTTTTGTAATTCGTGGGAGGCAAATAGTTGTGTGCAAACTATATAAAAAGCAAACAGAGTTATATGCATAATAGTCAATCTACAACGGTTAAAATGAATCGATGAACCGTATAAGTTCGAATCAATATTCAGTGCTTTTTATCACAAGCGCTATGTTCGGTAAATACCAATTTAAATAAAAATAAGTCAAATTAGTAAAGTACATTTAAAACTCTCTTTAGAAGTACAATGCTTTTCCATCATTCTTATGCATTCGTCAAAAGCAATAGCAATCGTCAGTCGAGTGGTTACGATGACTCCGCTATATGCTCTGACTCTATACACTGTTGTTAAACTTACGCAATATGATGTAATAAGCAGTTAACCAGTCAACAACACAAACAGATACCCTATCATACCAATGTGAATATACATAACATTAATTCAATTGTAGATGTGGATATGATTGTTTATTAGTGTTTGAAGTCGGATCAATTTCTTATCATCTGTTCACAGAAGGTAGCATCGATACAAGGAAGCTCAGCGAGCGAAGCGCAGTAACTTATAGATTTACTGCCTAAATCAAAACGCTGACAGCGTCGAAAGACTGTTGGCGACAAAAGAAATTAAAAGCATTTGAATTATGAGTGCATTTGTACTAAAAGGGAAACATTTGTTTCAATGAAGTTCAATTTCCCATTCAATATTATAAGACATAATACAAATAATTTTGTAAGTAAGAACAAACATTTGTCAAGCTAATTATCTAATGCAAACAGAATTATATGCATGCCAAACAAGTCAATCGGGAACGAGCAATGCAGAATGACCGATGTAAAAAGCGTGGTTGTTAGGAACATCGATTGTTAGTTATTCTTAGCCTATTGAGTCAAGGTCTAATTACACCAAAACGGAAGTCACATCCTCAGGGTTACATGCTGTCAGTTAGATAATAAGCACATGTGGCTGAGTGCAGGATGCATATAATTTGTAAAATGCAGTTTAAATGATATGTTTTGGTATCATTTTAAAGGTCTATATGTAAGCAATAAGAAAAAAGTTGTTTTGTGCACTACTTTTTTCTAGTGGTTCCCAGCTTCATTACTTTTGGCCCAGGTATTCATGCGCAAAATGGCAGATTCCATGCCCGTCAAATCCGGTGTGTTTTTTCTAAGGTAAATATTTTAAGTTACAACACATATACATTTTTGACATGCTATTTTTCAAAAGGTTATGTCCTCATCTTTCCAACAATGTATGGTGATATATTGGAAAGTAGCTTGGTCATGGTGAAAAGTGAGATGAAATTTTGAATAGTTTATATGTAACAAAGAAGGAATTTATTTGCGCATGCGTAACCTCAATAGTAGGTCATACGATGCGTGCTCTCGATTTTCCATAATACAGTTTAAAATAACTACATTGCAGTAATTTGTTGTCAAAATATTCAGAATAAGAATCGGTAACAAGAAATAACACGAAAAGAGTAAAAAATAACCGATGTAGCGCATTAATGTAATGGTCTTATTCCAGAACACTCAGGTGGATATTTCGGTTAATACAAGTACATAGGAAAGAGTAGGGGTGTCATTAGTTTAAAGTTAAAATTTTCATAAATTGACCTTTTTAATAAACTGTAATTGTTATAAATCACATGATATACATAAATACATATTACATACAATATCTTTATATTATTAAAATGTAAGAAAACGGCTGTAAATTTTTGCTGTTTTCAAGAAGGACCCTTTCTGGTTTCTATTTACTGGATAACAGCCTGCAAATAAAATAAGTAGTTATCCGCGATGCCTGTTTTGGAAATTACCCTCTCAAAAGACCGCTGTCCTCCGCCAACAGTCTAAAAATCTTAATATGAGTAATTCGGATTCACTGTTAATAACCTGTTTTAGATTACGACGTATTTGTTTGTGAAATTTCGTATTTCTGAAGAATTCACTTGGTATCAAATGTGTTGTTTTTGCCAATTAACAAGACGTATCGTGTACCAAGTAAAATACATAATCAGTCAGTATTATGCACGTATCAATATTTTCCCACATGGTGTGAGCTACGGGCTGAACCAGGGGAATTTGACTTATTTTATTTTTGGGGTGTATTTCCCCACCCTAGAGCCAAGTATTTGTCTAAATCCCCTCAGTTGGAGATGCTATAGGGTTATCAAATGGCCCGGGGGGGGGGGGGACCAATATTACCGGGATCTAAAATCCGACCAAAGTCTATTTCCCCTGGACCCGGAATCATTCGGCGTGTCAAATTCGCGCCTGTCGGGAATCGCTTTCAGTCTAAATTCCCGTATATGCCTGTCGCTCCCCTTCCCGGTGGGAGGATGGGGGGGGGGAATATTGATTGGTGCATTACGTATCTACAAGCATCTAAGGCCAGAGTTTTTTATTTCTTGGTTCTCGGACATATTTGGAAAAGTGTCCGGTTGGAGGAGGGAAAAAAAACACAACAACTCAGAATTTAGTAAATTAATGACTAGAATTTCACAAATGGAAATGGGCATTGATATTAAAATCTTAAGGCATTATTACTTACAAAAATCCTATTACACAACATTAACTGAACCACTACGTGATAGCCATGACATTAATATTGTTTTGCATTCCGTGTAACAG
Organism: Congeria kusceri; assembly: GCA_027627225.1. NCBI lineage: Eukaryota > Metazoa > Mollusca > Bivalvia > Myida > Dreissenidae > Congeria > Congeria kusceri. The sequence continues at coordinate 12,494,235 of CM051033.1, read as the reverse complement.
TTGAAACCCTTTCACAAGGTCATTAAAAAAAAATCGGGTCAGCGGATCCGACAACCAAGAAATCGAAAAACTCTCGCCTAAGTTTGGCTGTGCAGACTCAGACACGTTCAGGAAACGTAACGTTCATAAAATAGTTTGTCTTACGTATAGTCGGTGCTGAGGTAAAATATTCAATATAGTATTAAATATATATTATAATATAAACGCACTTACTTGTTGTTGTAGATGAACCTGTGGAAAACGTGAACAGGCATTTTTCTGTATAAAGTGTTTCTAATTAGAACACTGTTGAGTTCTAGATTTATATATACACACAAGCAGATTATACTGTACGTTTTGTCTCTAACCAACATAGCAATGTGATTACAATGTTTTAACGGTTGTTACCCGTTTTCAATCTACACATGTCTTGTGAACGCAAATACCGGAACCAATCTTATTATCAATTATTATTAATAATAATACGCTGTTTTCTTTTACAACATTTTTAAAAATAAATTTCAGCACTATACAGAATGCATATTATGTTTGAAATCATAAAGTACATGAATCAATATTTATATGGCTAACATGAATACAATAAACAAAATAAACACAAATGTTAATACATGTACAAATTTCAACATAATGTTTGTTAGTTCACGTCATTGTTCTTCCCATACATACATATAGTACTTAGAATATATGTTTTTTTAATAGTTAACGGACGCATGCTTATGATTTTGTTATTCTGAATTCGGAAGGCGTGAATGCTTATCTGCATTTATATACAAGATGTGCCTTATGAGTTGTTAATGTCCGCCCTTTCAAATGATTCATATCTTTCTTTTTTAACATATACGCGTAAGTAAATTTGCAAAGACCCACATATCCCATCTGTGTATGCCCAAGATGAAAATGCGCAGTGTGCAACAATCTTCTTTTCATATCAGTTCTCCGCACCCTTTTCAGTTCTAACTTTATGGAACAAATACCCAGAAAAATAATAAAGGAAACTCTCTATCAACACCAACAAAACACAGCGATTAATGGGAGTAAATCAGGGATTTCCTCCATTTATCTCCACTATTTCTTCATCTGTCAAATATGGTCGAACCAGGTCTATGGTGGTTTCCCATAATATTTCCTGATTGTGTTCGATACGTGCGGTATATTTGGGCAGGATAATTGTGCTGTTGATCCAATAGCTTCCACTGACACCGGCGTGTTTAGGGTTAACTGCTAGGTCAATAGCACATTGTGCACCTTGAAATGGGGTTCGCAATGACTTAGTAAGACACTTCAAGCAGCATACACAGCTTGTCTTTTTAGAAGTGTCCAAGTGGCAATAAAATTCAGAGCCTACCATACCCGGATTGACGCTATTTATAGTAACATTCGAGCCGGTAATCCTGCGGTACATGGCCGCTGCTTGCATTATTATGTAGAGTTTTGATCTCCCGTAATAATCCCTACATGAAATATCGCGTGGTTGTCCATTGTAATTAATGGTCTTTAAATCAAACGAACAAGCTGTGTGTGCCAGGCCTGACATTAGAAGGATTCGACAGTCAGGTCCGGACTGTTTGATAACGTTGAGGAGTTTCGCTATCATCACAAAGTGACTAAGATAGTTCACTTGCAACATTATTTCGAAGCCGTCTTTGGTCTTTTCGAACGGTAAATAACCCACATCGGCGTTACAGAACAACACGTGGAGTTTTCGACCGCTTCTCTTGAAGGCTTCGCAGAAATTCACGACCGATTTAAACGACGCAAGATCAAGGTGCATGAATTCTAGAGCTAAAGAGGCCCTCTGTGTTAACAGACATTTTCCTTTTCGTTTTTCCTCCTGAAATTCGGCGTTCATCTTTAAGATGGCTTCCCTGGCCCTCGATTTTGACCGACACGCAAGTATTACGGTTGCCCCCATCATAGCACACCACTTGGCGATTTCGTAGCCTATTCCCCTATTTGCGCCGGTGACTATGATGGTTTTATCCCGTGCCATTGTCACGATTGGAAATGATGGTCCACTTCCCATTTCGATCCACCTTGAATAATTACACATTATACCGTATGTTTGTGGTGTGCTTAAAGGACACAATAAACGTTATGTTTCTATTTCAGATTTATCTTGACGGTAATCAGATTTATTCTAAACAAATTCAAAATGATTTGAATAAAAACATCAGGGCCTAAATGAACATAGGGCCAGCTCACCTAACTTTAATGAATCATAATGGCTTGTAAAAGTAAAAAGAAAGTTAATAACGGACATCAACGATGAAAGTAGATTGTTACTAACGAAACATTTCTGTGAAACCTATTTTCATTTCTAGCCAGTAGTTTCAGACAAGATGATTTTTAAAGTTTTCCAGTGTTTTGAGATTTTGGTTGCCATGGCAACCAGAGTTTTCCATATATTCAAATGAATTGAAGGAATTTGTTAAAGGACCATCTCAGGAACATTTCTGCCAAGTTTGGTTAAAATTCGCCAAGCGGTTTCAGGTAAGATGTCGTTTAAGAAAATTGTTGACGCCGACGGACGAGAACGGACGCCGGATGTAGACAGACCAGAATGTCTCACCCTTGAGCACTTTGTGCTCAGGTGAGCTAAAATGTTGTGTCGGCATTATTTTGAATTTGGATGATTTAAACAGTTTTCCTGAAAGAAAATAGCTGATTCTTCGTTTTGAATACAAGCCAATGTTAATAAATAGTGATAAAATAGGGGAGAACAGCAAAATCTGAATATAGTCGATAAACTCCTCACAGTGATTTGCCCTGAGGGATATGGCGAGCTAGATTATTTAAATTTGAGCCATAATTATATTCTTGCGAGAACATAAAAGATCAAAAATGATCTCAGTTCCTTTGGTCAATGTTTAAACAACAAGTATTTATAGTTTTAAAAAATAAATTAACAACTATATGCCCCAGTACAGTTTTGTTGCTAGTTAGGTATGGGATACATTGTTACATACTTATTGCAAAGCTTTGAGTTTTTATATTTGTATGTTGTCATTAATTTATTATTTGTCGATTAGAATTAAGATTTTTTTAAATTATTTAATCGTGATAACAACGCGCCTGGTGAATGTATACCTTCTATCATATTACCTTTGACAACTAAATAAATAGCCTATGCATCATATTTCACTTCCTTACCACCTTTTACAATTTGTGGGTAAGCACACTATTCAAAACCAACATGTATTTATCCGAAAGAGGAGTTTACTTCCTAAATGAAAACTATTTATTAACGCAAATTAAGTAAAATGATTTAGTTATTATGAAATGGCCTGTTCATACTTTATTCATACACATAAGGAAACCATATTAAAATCTGGGTGAAATAATTATATAAATATATTGTAATAAGAAACGTTAAAGAGCATTATGAATACATGAAATATACAGTGTGTCAATTATTTCATCGGCTGTTTATTTGGGTTGAACAGTTTGAACTTTTCATTTATTATAAAATTGATTTAACTATTATATCTTCTTCATGTGTGTCCAATAGAAATATAATAAGGTAAATTATTATGATTGTCCGGAAAATAAAATATGCATAATGCGTACGTGTACTGCATTTCAAAACAATTTGCTTTTAATACGCGATGCTACATTCAGGTTTTAAACGGTGCATTAAATTATTCATAAAGATGTATTTACAATGGCAGCAGTGTCTGAGAAGTTAATAGTCGACGGAGTTTAATTCTCGAGAACATAATATACACATTGTTTAAGAATGTGGAAAATGAAAATAATTTCACCACCCAGCTATTAAGCGATAATTTAGAAAAGTATTTTTTCTCGTCTACAAATCTTGGTTAAGGGCTTATGGCATACATGGGTTGGAAAAAAATATACCAATATAAGAATATGATAAATACATAATGAATGTGTGATACGTACTTGCGTTTATTTCAAATTTCTCCAACAATTATTTTCACTGACAAAACACGTTTCGCTGCTTGTGGTTGCAGTTTGAGTTTAATATCGACAAATGCACCAATGTAAAATAGTTGACCAATCAGCTTCGAGGCGGTATTGTCGTTTCGTAACACATCCATTTCGTAACCATTCAATAGCCCACACGAAAATTCAATATTGAAAACTACAGCCAATAAAAATCGGAGTTAATTAGCTTGATTTAGTGTAAAACTGTCAGTATTGAATGTATGTGGATACACCGATTAATGTCAATGTTAGCCTGAATAGATGTAGGCATTCAATGTATAGTATCATTCAATACTATAAAGCTCTTGTGTTCAACAAAGTATTTCAAAACCGGATTATGTTCAATAGAACCATCAATACATATATATCATTTATCGCATACGATAATTCCTTTTGTAATGTTATATTTGCTGCGTTATCAAAAATGTTGGTTTAAAGTTGATTATACATGTATTTTTACATTTTCACGCAAGAGGTTTAGCCAGAGCAATGGAGGTGGCGCTCAGAACAGGAGGTGGAGCTAATGCATATTATATATACAGTTTGAAGAATTTACATATTTTGAATGACGTATTATTCTACGTTTCGTGGCAATACGCAGGTTATCATATGTTGTCACAAGAAAGTCACTGAAGCAGTATCTTTTGTAGTACATGTATACAGTTAATCTTAACGAGCCTGCAAATTCAAGAAGGATGTTCGACTCTTTTAGGATTTGTAAATGAACAGAAATCGAACTCATTGGAACCTTATAATCACCATTCCTACGAAGAGTCATCTCATTTTTCAAACTTTGTGTTCAATATTATACAAAATCTAATAGGTCTAAGTATCGTTTTTATTATTTGTAGCAAGCGTAAATTAATATGACAATACCTAGAAAGGTTTCCACTGTAACAGCTAGGACACTACTAAATTTCTGTATATTTTCCTGGCTTGTCGTCGACGGGTTTCATAGCGCATACTTTATCTACAAAAAAGCGGGTGTTTTTAACTGATCGATTTGCTTGACATCGTGGTATACTGTAATCGACCAGTCAATCCACCTGTTTCTGAATTAGCTTCCACCCGTTCCAAAATTGCTATGAAGACATGTGTAGCTCATATTAAGAAATTTTGTCACAACTGCTTGCTGCGCTATACCGAATATATTATATGTATATAACTTGTTAGTAGAAAGTAAATGGTAACAACCCGTTGGATTATCTTGTATATTTTGTCAGTATGGCATATTCATTTCTTTTTTAAAAATGGAAGTATTTGATAGATAAAAATGAAGGTATACGTGCTGGAATCAAGAAAATTCTATATCGTGCTTTTTCTCCACCTCCTGTTCTGAGCGCCACCTCCATTGTTTTGGCTCCACTTCTTACGTGAAAAAGCAAAATAATATGTTTAATCGACCACATACCAACATGTTTGATAACGCAGCAACTAATACATTTCGATAGTAATTATTGTATATATTTACTGCTCTAATTGTGTGTAAATTATAGCTTAACACGCTCATAAATTAACTGGTTCAATTTTCAAATTGTCACTTATATAACTACTTTTAATTTTGAAATGCGATGTGACTTCATACTTCTCTATAATATTGGAAGGTAAAATTGTTTCCGAATCGCACTACATTGTCCGATTTTGAAAACAGTGTCTACAATTGTCATAAAACATATAAAATCAACTCACCTTCTATCACTGTTTACTTTTTCCTACTACTTCCTGTCATTAGCGCCACCTCCGAAGTAAAATTGGCTCTTTTTTTAATGCATCTCCAATTGGAGGTGGCGCCAGTGATTACAGACCGTGAAATAGCTAAGTAATGTTGTAATAATTTGAATGCCAATATTGTAGTCAAAAATACTAATAAACAAGGTAAGGATGTGTTTTGTTCATTTTTAACACGTTGTTTTGGTATAGGGTTGATTATAATTTTGCCGTACCTCTCTTGCAGCATAATTTTGACAGCACAGTATATGTAATAAATGTTTACTGATAAATACAAGTTCATGTTACCACAAATAGAAATACACGATGTGACAATTGTAAATGCTTTTTAAGTGAACTCCTCGAATTTGGTTGAATCAATAATTATCGTACGGTACGTGCCTTGAAGCATAATTGTGAAGTCGGTTTTCATGGCAACGCCGAATTCCTCACATTCAACTTTGCAGCTTATACGACCTGTCATCTCTTTCGAAACATTGACTTCCACCCAAGACATTTCCTTCAAAGTTTTAAAAGGTTTGAACTCAATGCTCGATAGCTCCGAAGACCAGGTGAAGTTGCAGTCCGTGTCACTATCGTCCAGTATACATCCGATTCGCAAAATGTTCCAAGATGAAACGATAGACGGAGGCTCTGGTGGGATTATCACAACTTTGGATGGTGGGTCTAAACAATTCAATATTTAATACAGATTACGTGGATATAACAAAAGACCGTACCTGATTCAAAACCTACGTGCAAGTTAATATCTGTAGTATTTTATTAGCCACTTTTTCCGTAATTTATAAGTATTCATGCTACATTTTGATATAAGTGTTTACAAATGAAAGCAGTAAACTACATAAATGAGATGTAATTGCAATCTTGAGCATTAAACTACTCACTTTATAACACAGTCCTTTCAAGTATGTTACTTGTCAACCAAAACTTGTCAAAGCATATTAAAATAGAAGTGTGGAAATTTATTCCACAGTAATCGGAAAACAACATACATCTGTAAACAATTGTCTTCACTTTTGAGTTTTCATAAATGTAATGCATTCCTCCTTCAAAGACCCTGAGGGTGCAGTTTATGCTCTTGTTACTCCAATGTCTGTTCATGGTCGACAATGTTAAAACGCTTGTGTACGTCTGCGTTCCATTATCATGTAGGTCTTGCTGCAGTACGTCTCCAAGGAATTGTCCTTGAAGGTACATCTCAAGTTTAGGCGCTGGTTTCCCGTGCAAAGCTACACAGGTTATGTTCACCGGTTCTCCTTCACGATGTTCAGGAACGAATAAGTCGAAGGCGCTGGGCTTAACTAAATAACAGGAAGCAGTTTTGAAATTATCTAAAATTTCAAATGGTTTAAAAATATATAAACAATTTACCTTAATGTGTGAAGTGTTTTGCATTCAATTGGTGTTTCCAAATAAACTAAAAAAAATAGTTTTAATTATGATTGACAATGAATTAATTAACAGACAAATAATATGAATTAAATTAGATGCCTTAACTAATATATAATTTTATCAAACACCAAACATAAGTCATTAATTTACCAAAAACATGTCCAAGTGTTTTTAAATTGTATTAATGTTTTAACAAAAGTACTATAATTTTAAACATATATTAAATAAGGACGGAATTTACAGTCAAATACAATGTGTTCTTATATAAATAAATGCATTGTAAAACGCACCTATTAAATACAACAAAGTGCTTGTATTGAATTCTATGCCTTTGTATTCGGTGGAGCAGGTGACTGTATCCTTGTGGTTAGTCTTTTCGAAAATGTCATCTGACGTTGTGAAGCTATGCAAGTCTCGTAGTTGCATTTCATTGAGAGGAACATAATTGCCTCCAATCATAATAGTGGCATTATTACTAAACGCAGCACATCTGATCCTCTCATTTGGGTAAATGCACAAACAGTTCATACAATCTTCCACAGAGCATAGAGGACTAAGAATTGGCTTGTCTGGAACGAATACATTTATAACACATTATAAAACAAGAAATATCTGTTTTAAAGTGATTTGGCGTCTATGCTAATTGTGAAAATATGGAATGTAGATTAAAAATTATATGTAATTAAATAAATGTAAAGTTGACAAATGAGCCACGTGGTTGAGTGTTTTTCAACATATAATTCATGTATCCGTCGCTTGACTGACTAGACGGCACACTGTGCTCAAATACTAATTCATACTATACTCCTCCTAACATATTATTAGAAATTTTTACATTAGATTGTTGTAGTTGCTGTTTTTGCTGTTGTTGTTGTTGTTGTTGTATGTCTGCCCTTCAGTTTCTTGAGGCTTAAAGCAGTATTCAAGAGAAAGAGAGTAACGCAGAAAATAATGCGGTAAATTAATAAATACAAATATACGGCACTGAGGGTATTTTATCAACTCGTACATTTCTTTCCGAAGAATGCACATTCCTTCAAATGTTCTCACAAATAAAATATGTATGGCTAGCTGGATATCTCGCTGTGTTGTAAAGAATATGCGAACGACGACAATCTTGTCGAGTTTCTTGTACTATATATTGCATATCGTCCCTTGAAAACCAGAAAGGTGTCATCAGCATATGTGCAAAGAAGGCTGATAGCCCCTTCGGGCTTTCAAGAGACGATATATAGACGGACTTACCGGGCACTGACCTTGAAGGATAAATTTATTCGCGAATATCGGGTCAATATGCCAAAGCAATATACGCCGTTCATGTGGCTATTTATAAAATACGGATATAGTAGGGGCAATGGAAAGTTATATTGATTTACATCGTTGAAAATTGACATGTTGCACTCCTTCTTTTTTGACCAGTGTCATGCAAATATTTTCAAATGAACCGATGCAATATTAGGATTTATTCATTCGGGACTACTGACTGAAGATGTTCACAACATTTGACTGGATATTGAGAACGGTCAAAAGTTGGGTTAGAAAGCTATTCCGAATAAGTAAATCCACCAAGGCGGTTATGTGTTTGCCGTCATTGGTTTGTATCCTGATGTGTTAGTGAGCAATATTACGCAAAAGATGTTATAAAAGGGTTGCATTAAACTTTCTTGGTAGAATGAGCCTCTGCTTAGATTTTGGTCCTGATCTGGGCCCGTATTCACCAACCATTTCTTAGACTTAAGAATAAAGAACAGACTTAGATTCAAGAAAATATACGTCTGTTTTTGCAAATATGCTGGGTACCAACGTTTCTCACGTCAATAACAAATCGTACTAAATAAAGAATGCAGTAATTAGATTGGGCGAATACCAAATAAGATTCACAATTACAGCGTTCTTAGACCAATACAGTTTCAAGAATATTCTAGATCCTTTCTCTTAAGTCAAAGAATAAGTTGGTGAATACGAGCCCCGGTTTACTGTCTTGATCCAGGATTATATATTATTGTTTGGTTCATTATTGGGAGGGCAAATTGCCAAACTATGCTTAACTTGAATAGCACATGGTGGAATGCGCTGCCTTGGCTCTAAGTGTGTTTTTAGTTAGTTAATTATACTTCCTATACAGCTATCAATATTTTCCCTCAGCGGCGGGCATATACGGGACTTTAGACTGAAAGCAATTCCCGACAGGCGGTAATTGTCACGCCGAATGATTCCGGGTCCCGGGAATAATCCTTTGTTCGGATTTTAGATCCCGGTACTATTGGCCATTTGCTACACCAGTTAAGCGTCCCCCATTGAGGGGATTTAGACAAAAATGCTTGGCTATAGGGTGGGGAATTTGATTCCCAACAATACAATTAGTCAAATTCCCCTGCGTATGCCCAACGCTCCCCCTTCCCCTTCCCCTATTGGGGAAAATATTGATAGGTGCATGCATTACGGTATGTTAAATTATTACATTTGTATGCTTGAAATAATGACCAATATTTATTTCGGTTCAGGTAAATAATATAAAGCAAACCGTTGTAGTAAAAGATGCACAAAAGGTACAAAAAGTTATTTTAACAATTTTACTTAGTCTAGTTAATGTACAGCACTTTACTTTAGAGTTTACTAGTTTACATTGACAAAAGTGAAATTGTGTTGGCTCATCAACATTGTAACATTACTTACGTATTTGTTAAAGAAATGCGTGTATAAACATTGGACAAATTGAAGCCGCTTAGACAATTTTAGCAACAAGAAGTTTTATTCAAAAACGCTTAAAGAGTATTAAGTTTATTTACAATAGTATTGTTCAGCTCAGTTGAAACTTAACGCTGTGTTGTTAATGCAAATAATGACAGTTCTTTGCGACGTAACTAGTATTTGTAAAAGAGAATTTAGTATATTATGTATACATATTGTTGTAAACAAATGTCCGTATTATTATCATTCAGCAAATTAAATTTGCCGACCGATGACAGTGTTGGATATAGTTAATTTATTACATTTACCAACATATAAGTAGACCTCCTCTGTCCGAAACTCCAGGCTGTATTCGCCATAAATAGTATATTTGTTACAGTCTACGTAGACACTGGCCTTTCCCGTAAAATTTAGTATCGTAAGGATGTATTTCTCGTCTAACTCCTCAAAAGTCTCTTCGTAGACACCTTTCTGTAGAAGAATCTTCTCGTCAGCTTTAATCCATCGGTGTGGAAAAAATCGATGGGCCATTTGGGTTGGATAATAGACGAGTTTACTATCGTCGCCTGGTGATTGTGGGTAAGTTTGTACGTATAAATATCCACACTTGTTGTCGAATTCTGCAAACAATGTTAATTAAACGTTATTTCTTAGTCTGTAAAATAATGTTAAGTGTAAACGTTTAGGTAATTAATCATGATTTTAAGGAAAATAAGAGACTGGTATTTAATATTTTTTAGTTCAAAGAACGAAAGTTTCTCCTCTCCGTTCGATAATCCTAACCTGTAACAATTGCTTCGTTACTTCTGCTGATTTGTTTCTGTTTTGTCGTTGTTGTTGGACTTGCCTGTTGTTGTTCTTTGAACAAGTGATCACTTTATCATTTTTAAGTTGTCATAGCACGAAAGATCGATTTCTCACGCTTTCAAGCAACCATGTCGGCAATATGGCAGTGTTACAATGATATTGAAATATAGAGGATAGACGGGTTTTTAATGTATTTTTTTGTAATCAAATCATATTTATTTATTTATTTATTTTTTGTTTTTTATTTGTGTTTCTCAAATGATAATGCAGTTGTAGTTTTGACCACTTTTACTTTTCAAATGCAAACCATTAACAATTGTTGGGTTTGTTATTATAAAATTTTACTGACTTTCTTTTAGACATGAGTAAGTGTGTGCATACAATACCAAACCACTCCAGTTTGTATTCTATGAAAAGGTATTACATTTTAAAGAACAAATGACAAACATGAAAACTAAACAAAAAGTGTTCTTCTTTTTTTTGCTTTTTTAATATCATATTCATACCGTTATGGTATATGTCAATTGCTATTTTATTGAAGGTGTCTTTGTAATGTGTGTGAGTAATAGTGTACAAAATTTATTATTTATAAAAAAGTATGTCATTTGTCCATATTGCCTTTAATGTTTATTCTTACAATTGATACACTGTCGTAAAGTTTAAAAAAATTAATTTACCTTTCAACGTGAGCAGAACTGAATTGGACTTTGCATATTGATATTCTACGTGAATCAGCGCATTATCCCATTTCTTGTCAATACGAGGTAACATCATCAAGAGCGAACCATTTGTCACATTTGTCCCATCCCGGTGTACATATATTGCGTCAAAGGAGAAATAGGTGTCCGCGATCAACGCCTTCCATGTCAAATTATCTTTAATCTGCCATATGCTCTGCTCGGCATCAGGCGTGAAGTTAAAGAACACTTTCATACCAACGAAATTTGGATGTACAACTGATAGCCGACCCAGTGTGCGAGATCTGTCTGCGAACACCACAGTCCCACAAACTGAAAAAAACAGCGCTGATAAATTAAATGTCACTTTGTCAGTATGCTATTGAAACAATTGCCAAATAATTTGCAATAATGTGCAATAAAATTATTAGCCTGGTTGTCGACAAAATGGTTAACACTTATTCCAAGGTTAAAGAATTATCTGAAATCCGATGTGTTACCTAGGCATGCAGTCACACTTATTATCCAACGTGTTTGGAAATACATTGCTGACATGCTAATTAATTACTTATCAAACAAAAAGAAAACGTCCGTTTAGTCCTCAAAGATTAACATTGTAAAGCTTGCGCTTATGAAAATAGGCCTTAATTGCAAAAACTTCCTAAATGTCTCCTGAATGGTTTAACAGACATATGTAAGTGTTTAAAAATGTTTCCAACTTTTAATATATAGAACATGTATTATTCAGACCCGGTAAAAAATACCTATCAGGGAACTTATAAAGTCTCGTTTGGAAAGAATGGCAAGCAAGGGGTAAATTCACCACAGATGTTTCTGGTTAGTCATGTTGCTGGAAAGAATAGAAAACGTTAGTGGCTATATCGATTGTTTGAGGACCACAGAATGCCCCAAGTTCCGTGTTGATTGTCTTGTCGTGATGTAGCATCCTCACATGAGCGTACACACAATAGTGTATCTGAAACACGGAAAGTAACTGACTAAGAACGATATAAATTTTCCGAACAAACTTATATGCATGTATAATAATAAATTTATGTTATATACTTATTTTGTTAATTTTAATTTGAAACACTAAGATCAGATTCTTATCTTCACAAGATTTATATACTCGAGCATATTTATTGTATAATTAGTCTCTATAATAATTCAAATACTTAAGGCTTATAGTATTGTTATCGTATATTTCTGCAATTATTGTCCTTGACGTGGAATTAAAACCTTGATTCAGTGCAAAATACCCTGACATATTAGCATCCGTACGCATAATAGATTACTTATTTACAGCTCCATACCACTGAAGTATGTAACACAACACGTAATACACGTGTTTTTTTATAAGGACAGTTGAGCATGCAAAGCAAGCAATGCCAAGTATTATAGTTAATATGAAATGTGAATGGATACACGAACAACTAATGAACATATTTTTTTGTGTACGGATACTATTGCTACCACATTGCCATTAATTACTTTGTACTACGTATAGGATAGTTGCTGAAACAAGTAATGTCGTTGATAAATATTGGCAAACCTTGGCTAAACTTAGTATATTGAAATATGCATACTAGTAGGCTGAGTCATATCTGCTCTGGAGGAAGTAGTTACACAAAGCTCAAAGACAAACAGAACCATGGTAGTCAGGAAGCATGGATTGCAAATTGTCAGTGCGGGAATAGGAAAACCAATCTCTAGAAGACAACCCAAGCAAATGCTAAGGCAAATGGCATGACAACAGTATGAACGATCGAAACAACTTTGGTAGGCTCCACCTGAAACTTCCAAGCTTTTGCAGCTGGGGTTGGCAGCAGGGACATCATTGCTCGTTATGTGTGGACAATGGTCGGTGCCTTCGGAAATGTTGGAAAATAGAGATAGACAAGTGTCGGCCGAATAGCAAACACTGCTGAAAAGAACTCCAGCTGGCTGTGGTACAAAAGAAATGGCAGTAGCTGGGAGCCAACCACCGAAATGAAATGGCAGTAGCTGGGAGCCTACCACCAAAATGAAATGGCAGTAGCTGGGAGCCAACCACCGAAATAAAATGGCAGTAGCTGGGAGCCAACCACCGAAATGAAATGGCAGTAGCTGGGAGCCAACCACCAAAATGAAATGGCAATAGCTGGGAGCCAACCACCGAAATGAAATGGCAGTAGCTGGGAGCCAACCACCGAAATGAAATGGCAGTAGCTGGGAGCCTACCACCAAAATGAAATGGCAGTAGCTGGGAGCCAACCACCGAAATAAAATGGCAGTAGCTGGGAGCCAACCACCGAAATGAAATGGCAGTAGCTGGGAGCCAACCACCAAAATGAAATGGCAATAGCTGGGAGCCAACCACCGAAATGAAATGGCAGTAGCTGGGAGCCAACCACCGAAATGAAATGGCAGTAGCTGGGAGCCAACCACCAAAATGAAATGGCAATAGCTGGGAGCCAACCACCGAAATGAAATGGCAGTAGCTGGGAGCCAACCACCGAAATGAAATGGCAGTAGCTGGGAGCCAACCACCAAAATGAAATGGCAGTAGCTGGGATCCAACCACCGAAATGAAGTGGCAGTAGCTGGGAGCCAACCACCAAAATGAAATGGCAGTAGCTGGGAGCCAACCACCGAAATGAAATGGCAGTAGCTGGGAGCCAACCACCAAAATGAAGTGGCAGTAGCTGGGAGCCAACCACCAAAATGAAATGGCAGTAGCTGGGAGCCAACCACCGAAATGAAATGGCAGTAGCTGGGAGCCTACCACCAAAATGAAATGGCAGTAGCTGGGAGCCAACCACCAAAATGAAATTGCAGTAGCTGGGAGCCAACCACCGAAATGAAATGGCAGTAGCTTGGAGCCAACCATCAAAATGAAATGGCATTAGCTGGGAGCCAACCATCAAAATGAAATGGCAATAGCTGGGAGCCAACCACCGAAATGAAATGTTTGGCCAATATTACTGCCCTACACTCCTGATTCTGTCCTGATATTAAATTGGTGAAACATGCGTTGACGAATGTTTCCCAGCTGAGGACATCAGTCGTAGAAGCTGAGACTGTTATAAATATCATTCTTTGACCAAGAAACATATACATTTAGATTTTCGTTGGCTACTATTTAAGACTAATGCTTAGATTTGACTTTGTATTGTATTGAAATACTGTATCAGCATATCCAAACGATGCTTCTCGTTTTCATAAAACGCTTACATAGAAGCTCAGACTGTTATAAATATCAAACTTTGACCAAGAAACAGATACGTTTAGATTTTAGTTCACTACTTTTTATGACTAAGTCTTATATTTCACTTTATATTATATTGAACTACTGTATCAGCATATCCAAACGATGCTTCTCGTTTTCATAAAATGCTTACACAACAATAAAACTTGAGAGATTAAAGATTTCTCTTGTCATACTCAGTCTAGTAATAATTAAGTTTCTTAATAATTGCAAGTCCAGGACTAATCAATTTAAAAATAAAGTGAGTTGCCTCCTCGAGTTTACTTGAACCTATGAACTCCGGATCGAAGTTCTGAATCGTAGCAGTAGGTCTGTATAGGGTAGTAAGTATTTCGCTGTAAAAGGACCATTTAAACTTGGGAAAATTATCATCATATTTTCAAACATAGCATATAAATATCAATACGAATATAGTTATTCCCCTTATTCAATCTTTTTGAGTTACAAATACACAGTACTTTTACCACTTTTTTTACGTTTTTACTGATAATTAGTCATCAACGACACGATAGTTTCAATATGTTTCAATCTCAAATGCGTTATTTTGCCTTATTAACACTTGTTATTTATCTAGATGGAATCTGAAAGAAATGCTAAAAAAAAAACAGTTTGTGTAAATGCTTTTTTAAAAAGATTGAGATTTCTAGCTTCCATAGCATGCATTACGTATGAATATTATGATAGCATTTCTTCAAAAGTAACAATCGTTTGTGCGTATTAATTAATATAATTATTGTCCTTTATTTTGGTCTTAAGTATTAGCTGGATGTGGTACATGTGATACATATATACCTGTTAATGCGGTTTTGATGATTAAACGCATACGCATTTAAAAAGTGCGATTTCTTTCTTCGTCGTACTAATGATGCAAAATGCTATAAATATTCAGAGGTAAGTATGAATAAAAGTGGTCATTGAATGAATGGGAAAAATCCATAATTGCATTTGAATGGAACAAAATGTATTATGCTATATTATAAGGAATTGGTATATTTAAATTGGCTATATATCACAACTGAACAGCAGATTCGATCGGCAATTGCAAATAATTGAAATGAAATCAACCATTGACAATATTTATGTAGCGTATTAAATAGAACTGAATAAAATCATTCTAATTTACGCTCAATTCCATACCTTTCAGCAAATCATTTTCACACGATGTAAAGATATACCGTCGCATAAATATTATGTTTGTTGAAGACATTTAAAGGGACCTACTCACAGATTGGCAAATTGACATTTTCCAAAACATTTGTCACCGATTCCAAAAAGAAAACTACACGTTATATAAAGGAGTGAAATAACATTCTTGATACAGATATATACTCTAATGAGTCGTTTATGAATAAACATCGATTCAAATGACAAAAATAAAGCGTTTGTAACGCTTTTTCAAAACACGTTTCTTATTGACATAGCGTTAAAAATTACACATCCAAGTACTCCAGCCCCTTTAACCGATTGGTTAGTGTATCAGACTTTTGATCCGGAGGTCGTGGGTTCGATCCCTGACAGAGGCATTTTCTCTTTTAAATGCTTTTTGGAAAGAGCAAATTTTGGTTTGAACGTTCAAATTCTTTAGTAAGGCCAAAAAAAAGTTTGGTTTCCGCTTACGTCTCCAAAAAATCTGCTGGGGGGGGGGGGGGTAAAAATAACTTTTTTTTCTTTATTTTATTTTCTTCGCGGCATATTCACTTCACAGTTTAGGTATGTATTGGACAGTATGTAAGATGCTTAAACGCCTCTAATCAAAGAAACTGTACGGTATGTTATTACCAAGAGCGCCTCTCACACGCAGACAAATTCGAAATGTTTGCTCATTACCGAAAATCCGCAGATTAGTAAAAAAATGCTATTTTTACCGAAAGTCATAATACGTTAATCATTGATAGGCAAAAAAACTGTTAGGGTTGGCGGACAAAATATAGGAGGGGGGGGGGGTCGGGTAAGGGAAAACCAACAACTTTTTACGCCTAATTAATCTCGGACATTTTAAGACATTTCTGAAAAGTTGAAAAATACGAAAATCTGTTAATAAGTCCCTCTAATTTAATCATTAGTCGACAAAAAATCGCTACCTTAATATAACTGGTCATTATTAATGACTCCGCATTGAACTAATGTATCAATCTTGAATAATGTTTCAGTCTTTTATAATGTATATTATCTTAAATCATATGGAATAGTAAGGCATGCTATAATCAAAATTAACATTCGAATGTATTGTTATAAACTTTGCAGAGACAAAAAGCAGTTCCTTTATATATATATAACAAGGGCGATGTGTCGGCGGTCCCGAATGAATTAGTTCCTTTATAGCAGATAGTAAATGCAGAACAAGTGCGATGTGTCGGCGGTCCCAAGTGAATCAGTTCCTTTATAGCAGATAGTAAATGCAGAACAAGGGCGATGTGTCGGCGGTCCCGAAATTCGGAATGAATCAGTTGTTTTATAGCAGATAGTAAATGCAGGACAAGGGCGATGTGTCGGCAGTCCCGAATGAATCAGTTCCTTTATAGCAGATAGTAAATGCAGAACAAGGGCGATGTGTCGGCAGTCCCGAATGAATCAGTTCCTTTATAGCAGATAGTAAATGCAGAACAAGGGCGATGTGTCGGCGGTCCCAAATGACTCAGTTCCTATATAGGAGATAGTAAATGCAGAACAAGGGCGATGTTTCGGCGGTCCCAAATAATTCAGTTCCTATATAGCAGATAGTAAATGCAGAACAACAAAGGCGATGTGTCGGCGGTTTTAAATGAATCAGTTCCTTTATAGCAGATAGTAAATGCAGAACAATCTTATATTGAAACTTATTTTAAAATAATAATGAAATTATAGTGTATGAAAGTACCGGTATTCTGTTGTATTGTGTTATCTCTGTAAGCTACATAAACATGTTTATAGATATCGCTAAAACATATTTAGAATTTTATTTTTTGTTGTGTCATAATCTATGGCAGTATAGCGGCTTAAAGTATTTTTGTGTGTTTCTTTTGTTGTTGTTGTTGTTGTTGTTGTGTGTGCGTGTTAAAGACTTCCAAACAAGACGATCAATTTACGTTTTGGGAAAATTGTCATGAATGACAAGACATATACATGTATTCCATACGACGAGTGTCCGAAAAAAAATATATATACATGTAGTATATTCAATATTAATAATAAATGAGGCGTGTCGTGGGAAAACCTGGCTTAATGCATTTGCGTTGTATCGTCCCGGATTAGCCTGTCCTCACAGGTTAATCCAGGGCGGCACTTTCCGCCTACAGTGCATTTATGTTTAGAAGAGACTTCCTTGAAACAAAAAATAACATAAAAGCGGAAAGTCCAGTCCTGGATTAGCCTATGCCTAAGCCTAGACTGCACAGGCTAATCCGGGACGATACTTTACGCACATGCATTAAGCCAGGTTTTCCCACGACACGCCTCAAATATAAATGGTTTATCCCCTCGTTATCAGCTCAATTGAAATTGACTATATAACGATCGAACCCCTCTTGGCGTTTTATTATTATTTGCTGTTTTTATAAATAAATTCAATTATTCCATAAATACGTAAAATGAATGCCATTTATGACATTTTGTATACAATTTATGTGGGTTGTTTTCACAATACAAGCGATATAACTCGAATTTTTTTTTTATACGTAAAAATAAATAAAAAAATACAATGATTTTCAATGGAATAGTCACTTTAAACTTCACTGTTAAAGTAATTATAAGAATTGATTTGCGCTTGGAGAATGTTAATTCAAATGTAAGGCATAAAAGCAGAGTTAAAGTTTGGATTAACCCCAATTTATAACATAATTTGCAAAACAAAGCAGACCCATAGTATTAAATCGTTCACTGGTATTAATATCTCTACAATAACCAGTGAATCCGTTTTAGCCATGAAGGTGACATTTACCTGTCGAATAGTTTGTAGTTTGGTGAAGATTTAAACAGTCGGAAACATTCGGTAAATTCCGCAACTTCAACGAGAGCATCGGATGAACACATACGGAAGCATTCGGTAAATTCCGTACTTGTCACGAGAATCTCAAAAAGAAATTACTTGATGGTGGAAACAAATCAAACATTTTCCAACAAAATTTAACCAGGATTTATTATGCAAACAGTGTAATATTTAATTGATATCAACTTCATTTCCTTCTCAACAGAATCGTGGTAGGGAAACGCTATGCTAGTCAATAACTCGATAGAACCGCTCAATAATGTAAGACTTATCGGATAACTCGATAGAACCGCTCAATAATGTAAGACTTATCGGGGTTTCATTTCAATCTCTGGATTTGTTTAACCAGCGCTGATCTATCGATGAACTTATGTCGATATTTATGATCGAACTAGACGGTTGTGATGAAAGTGAAAGAAAAAAATCCATGTGGACAATGGACATGCACGTGTGCCAGACTGTTATAAGACGTTGGAGATTTAAAATCATTCATCGCGTGTGATACAAGATAAGAAATAAATACTGCATTATACATTAGACTTGGATACACGACAATCCAATTAATATTTTGTTACAATTAATATTAAATAACACGCAGGATCGCATTGTACGCTCATTATACAACTGACAAAACATGCATGCGCATATTTGACTTGACATAAGTCTTGATACTAGATAACGGATTGATACCGGTCGGATAAATAATGCGAAGATTTAGAAAGAA
>CM051033.1:12217557-12470057 GCA_027627225.1 Congeria kusceri | reverse complement strand
TTATCAAGAAAGTTTGCAAAAATTAAAAGCCCAAGTGGGTATCGAGCTCATGACTTATGAGTCATACGAAGAAATTAAAGTAGACAGCGCTTTAACCAACTGCGCTATTCTCCTTGATAATGAATCGTGTGTAAACTATGGTTATTCAAAATACTCTCAATTCTGACGTCAAAATGTAAACATGAAAAGGGCCAAACAAAAACGACCCTTATTTTATACATCGATTTTTATCTCAGAATGCGTTCACACTTTTCTGAACTGTTATTATGTGCCAGTATTAATATCTTAATTTTAGATTTTTTTGAGAAAGTGCCGTCTTGGGGCTCTTTTCGATGGCATAGTCCCTGTAACCTGACACTGACCTTTATGCACCAATATATTACAAATTCGTTGCGATCAATATACATGTACTAGTATTAGTATTCCGTCCTGGAATCGAGTACAATTGGTGTAAACATATTTCACTAAAAATACAGGTATGGAATCAGTAAACACGTAAAACACGTGAAACACGTGCACGCAAAAAAGCCGAGTTTTTTGGTGCACAGATGCAGACTCGGCCTACTATACATACATCACGGCCTGTACCCGTATAATCATAACGCAGTGCAGTGACCCTAACGCAGTGCCAAAATCGTGGATGGAAAGACGGTTCAACTTTGCGTTATGCATAGTTTTCTTATCTACAGGTTTGTTTTGGTCGTATTGTCTGTCGCAATTGATCAAGTGAGTATCTATTTCAATCGATCTAATGTTTCATCTAGAAAACATTCCGTTGTCAGATGAAATGCTGAGAAACAAGGACAATCATGCATTTAAAATATTTATTAAAAACATTTCTTTAAAAATATTTAGAGGCTTTAAATCAGAGGGGGTAATCACGTGATGATCAAAACGGAATGAATCAAAATGGCGACGTTCTTGCAGAAACAGGTAGTTTTTGCCTTTTTATACTCTTTAATAGTGTGCTTTAATATTTTAATACCGTCCACTTTCTAACCACATCAGTTAGAAAGTATTAAACGTTTGTTTCGTGTATGTCCTCGCCCTAGATCTTGACTTTACTCGGTGCACATTTTATAAGCGGGAACTGTTTTCCATGTAATTTTTTATCGTTACTGGGTTTCGCGTAGGAAATCCTTCTCTCAGCATGAAATTAGATAAATTGCAAAAACAAAAATGTGTACGGAAATTTCGTTGAATGCTTATAAATGTGTTTTGCTAGGGTCAGACATGTCAGAATCTTTTTGTCAAGTTGTACGGACCAAAAATGTTTTATGATCTAAACGGGTCCCACATCTGATCACAGTGGGGTCCCGTTTTATGTATAAAAAAAAAACAGAGAAACTCATTTAAACCTTTTCTGATCTAAATTGAAGCTTGAAATCATGCTCTGGGCGAGGTATTTAATAACTAGGATGAGAACGGTCGAATGTAAACCAAATAAGAAGCAAGTGCTCTTTTGTAACATGAAAGTAACATTTGATATGTATGTCATTTCTTGTAATAATACCGCATATACATAGTTTTATAATTTAATTTGTTTTAAAATTTCCAGTGCTACATTGCATCACCAGATGACAAGCATTGCTACTATGCACAGTCCTGTGGTATGTAATGACTTGATTTGCTTCCATGTAGGTTCCATTATCGTCCGTCCTTTATGATGCTTCTTAGGAACAAATAAACAAAAGTGTCAATGCTTTAAAACCTTTTTTTCTATTTCTTAAATACATTTACATGTGTTTCTGTTTAAAAATAATATCACATTAAACAAACAAGTATAGATTAAAACGTTTTAAATCTGCAAAGCCATATTATTTCAGAAGGGAAAATGTCTGAGTTAATATTTGTGTTTATAATTTTAAGTTAAATTTTTAATTGCTATAAATAGGTGAATTCAATGCAATCACTTTGTATTTTATATTGCAGTGACCACACATATACATTTTCCGATGATATGAATTTGTATTCTCTAATAGTATTAAGACAGAATTAATTTAGTTTGTAAAAATTTGTTCAAGAGAAAACATAGACAAAATGTGTAATCATCTTATTCAGATTCTGGTGTGCTTCAATCACCCTGGTGCAGCATTGGGAAAGACCTGACAAGGTGCGTTGTCTACTGCAAAGCTACATAGCCACTGACTCATCTCTTATTCAAGATACTGCACAAATATAAGATGCCGGGTTTAAATAAAAGTTGTGAGACTAAATATTTACAATGTGGTGGTAAATCAAATGTCTCAAAAAAGTAAAACAACTAATTTAAGATTAATAGTACTAGCAATGCATTGTAAAGAATAATGTTAAACTGTATGACAGAGTGATTTAAAGTGATCTATTAATATGAATAAGTTATAAATTTTACTATGTATATTAGTCAGCTTTTATTTTACGTTGTCTAAGTGAAAACATTATTTATCACTCATTTACACTTAAGGTTTTAATAAAAATATCCTCTATATATTATGTATTTAAAGTAAACACATATTTAGCTGTTTGTAAAAGGTATGGTTGCATAGTTGTACTCTCATGGCATATGCTAAATAAAAATTACATATAGCATTATATGTGGTTGTTTTAATGTTTTTATTATAAGTATGTATTTTCAAGTTCAGCTACTAATAAAACTATATTCATGTTGAAAAGTAATGAATGTTTTTCAACGTTTATGAAATTACGCGTAGTCCTTATTGACCAGTTGTGACTTGTCTATCAAGGACTGAGTTGACCAATTAACGGTTTATATTTCAGCGGTAAATAATCGCACATGGTTGCATAATCCTATCAATTGACTTTAAATCCTTGGACAAGCAACCTACGACAAACAGAAAGGCGGAGCGTTCTATGAATTTGCAACTGATCAATTCAACGTTGTTTCAACGTTGCTGTGCTCTACTCGGTTAATTCATTTCAGATATGAAATATATAGATTATAGAACACAATAAGTGTAATTTCAATAAGTGCGTGTTAGATACTTGTCAAGCAATAAAGTCACTGGAAGTTTTATTATCGGTATTTTATTTCTTATGACACATCATAACACTTGATCTATCAATAACAAGGCAAGAGAGATCTGAACAATAATTGAGCGTCATTGATGTTCAATTGCACAATAGAATGTTATATCTAAGCTTTAAATCACACTAATCAATGTATATGAGATCAAAATTAATATTACAGAGTAAAAATATAAACACGCGAGATCAAACATGGAGCATACAATCACTTGTAGCGTTGTAAGAAATCTGAAAGAACTGCAATAATCAGTTGCAATAAGACACAAATGATGTGTGATTGAAATGATTGCTTCATTATCAATTTGAACACATTAATGAACCTTCAAAAGCAGACAAACAGATTTTTCGATCGGATATTTATATATTCTATCTATCCAGATAACAAGATTATGCTGAGAGGTCATGTATTACATGCTCTGTGTACACGTAAAAAGTCAAGCGTATTTATCTTTACTATACGTAAATAAGGTATTAATATCTCAACCGCATATGTCTACTACTTTGACATTTTTATAATAGAATAATTGTAAGAGCAATTGACTAATACTCATGTATAGGTATATAAAATGTGTGCAAAGTCGTGCTTTTATTTATTAGTTATCATTCCAAACAATGGTTTATTGCTTAGAATATAGATACAATTCGTAATAAAATCTGCTTTAATTTATGCATGTAATAAACGAGCAATATCAGAGAATATAACACAACATGCTGATATATTGCTAATTTAGTAGTTAAACTTTCAACTGTATATGTAACTACACACTGTAAAACAGATAGGGATTATAAATGTTGACAATTGTTCACCTTTATAACAACTAGTTGGGCATCAATTATTCCTATATAATGATTCCTAAAACAAACTTCAACATGATTGTAAATTCGAATTAATAGAAATTAAGATTAAGAAATGCCTGCTAATGCACCATACACTCAACATTGTCCTGCAAATTATTGTTTGAAACACCTGTGCACTATAACCTTGTCGTTGTTGAAAAACATTTTCCCACAACACCTGTAAGGTACGAACGCATTGTACCGTCTGATATGGCGTCTGTAGCCACTTCTTAACCTAAATTCTTGGCCACACTCCAATCATAGTCTAGTAGCAATGGCGGTTGTTTCCGCATCTGTCTGAAATTGAAAATAGCATAAACATTATTTAATATAACAAAGACATATCACAATGCACTATTCAATGATTATAATTGTATGACTTCAAAATTGAATGAAATCGTTCAGCACCAAGCAAGATACAATTCCATCTTAGGAAGAAATTTCGCCAAACCAAGGATTTTATTAATGTCAAAACATCCACTGATATAGATATATTTGAGAAGATGGTCTTTCTTATTATTTTATATTTTGCTATTTAGCTTAGTTCTCTTTAATGTATGCAATATAATGCCCATGAAATAAGGTTAAATAAAGAGTGTTTACAGGAAACACATACATGTGTATGTCTAATAATGGTTTGAACGTTCAAAGTTTCAAACTTTACCAGATAAGCTTCAACTGAGGTTTTCCGAAATAAAACAGGACCCCTTTTTGATCAAACCAGACGTGGGACACATTTAGATCATACAACTATTTTGGTGCGTACAACTTAAAAAAACAATTTTGAGACGTCTGCCCCATACCAAACCCTTATATAAACACCCAAAGAATACTCCTAGCATATTTTTTATATAACATTTTCTCTCATTTCATCATGAGATAGCGATTTCCAAAGTGAAACCCGGTAATGATCACAAATTACATGGAAAACAGTCCCCGCTTAGAAAATGTGCACCGAGTAATGTCGAGATCTAGAGTGAAGACAGACACTAAATAAACGCTAAACACTTTCTAACGAATGTGGCTGGAAAGTGGGCGGCATTAAAAAATTTAAGCAAATAATTAAAGGGTACAAAAATGCATAAAATACCTGTTTTTGCAAGGACGTCGCCATTTTGATTCCATTTTGATCATCACGTGATCACCCCCTCTGTAAATGGCCATACTATTTTGATGTTTGGTAAACATATACTGCTTCAAAAGCCCGTTGACACTATGGTGTTATACCACTGCAAATGGACACAATACTCGTTCAAATGTGCAGACTGTGTTGATAATAACCCAACGCAATGTTCAATAGGAACGGATATCAAAACGCTGACAGCGTAGAAAGACTGTTGGCGAGAAAAGAAACTAAGAGCAAATTAATGATGAGAGTATTTTTATCATGAGGAACATTTATTGAAGTTATTCACCTGGCTGTTATATAATTTTTACACACACAAAAATCACGAAACTCATAACTATACACTCTACTTACAATAAATTGGTATAAGCTGGTATTTGACCTAACTGAAGATGGAGATCCAGACCACTGTTGTTTCAAATTAAAACTAATATAGCGCGCGTCTATTTCAATGTTATTTATCTACGAAATTCCCATCATTATTTTTGTAATTCGTTGGAGGCAAATAGTTGCGTGCAAACTGTTTAAAAAGCAAACAGAGTTATATGCATACAAGTCAATCTACAACGGGTAAAATGAATCGATGAACCGTATAAGTTCGAATCAATATTCAGTGCTTTTTATCACAAGCGCTATGTTCGGTAAATACCAATTTAAATAAAAATAAGTTAAATTAGTAAAGTACATTTAAAACTCTCTTTAGAATTACAATGCTTTTCCATCATTCTTATGCATTCGTCAAAAACAATAGCAATCGTAAGTCGAGTGGTTACGATCACTCAGCTATATGCTCTGACTCTATACACTGTTGTTAAACTTACGCAATATGATGTAATACGCAGTTAACCAGTCAACAACACAAACAGATACCCTATCATACCAATGTGAATATACATAAAATGTATTCAATTGTAGATGTGGATATGATTGTTTATTAGTGTTTGAAGTCGGATCAATTTCTTGTCATCTGTTCATAGAAGGAAGCATCGATAACAGGAAGCTCAGCGAGCGAAGCGCAGTAACTTATAGATTTACTGCCTAAATCAAAACGCTGACAGCGTAGAAAGACTGTTGGCGACAAAAGAAATTAAAAGCATTTGAGTTATGAGTGCATTTGTACTAAAAAGGAAACATTTGTTTCAATGAAGTTCAATTTCCAATTCAATATTATAAGACATAATACAAAAATAATTTTGTAAGTAAGAACAAACATTTGTCAAGCTAATTATCTAATTCAAACAGAATTATATACATGCCAAACAAGTCAATCGGGAACGAGCAATGCAGAATGACCGATGTTCAAAGCGTGGTAGTTAGGAACATCGATTGTTAGTGATTCTTAGCTTATTGAGTCAAGGTCTAATTACCCCAAAACGGAAGTTAGCTGTCAGTTAGATAATAAGCATATGTGGCTGAGTGCAGGATGCATATAATTTGTAAAATACAGTTTAAATGATATGTTTTGGTATCATTTTAAAGGTATATATGTAAGCAATAAGAAAAAGGCTGTTTTGTGCACTACTTCTTTCTAGTGGTTCCCAGCTTCATTACTTTTGGCCCATGTATTCATGCGCAAAATGGCAGCCGTCATGCCCGTCAAATCCGGTGTCTTTTTTCTAAGGTAAATATTTTGAGTTACAACACATAGAATTGTTTGACATGCTATTTTTCAAAAGGTTATGTCCTCATCTTTCCAACAATGTATGGTGATATATTGGAAAGTAGCTTGGTCATGGTGAAAAGTGAGATCAAATTTTGAATAGTTTATATGTAACAAAGAAGGAATTTATTTGCTCATGCGTAACCTCAATAGTAGGTCATACGATGCGTGCTCTCGATTTTCCATAATACAGTTTAAAATAACTACATTGCAGTAATGTGTTGTCAAAATATTCAGAATAAGAATCGGTAACAAGAAATAACACGAAAAGAGTAAAAAATAACCGATGTAGCGCATTAATTTAATGGTCTTATTCCAGAACACTCAGGTGAATATTTCGGTTAATACAAGTACATAGGAAAAAGTAGGGGTGTCATTAGTTTAAAGTTAAAATTTTCATAAATTGACCTTTTTAATAAACTGTAATTGTAATAAATCACATGATATACATAAATACATATTACATACAATATCTTTAGATTATTACAATGTAAGAAAACGGCTGTAAATTTTTGCTGTTTTCAAGAAGGACCCTTTCTGGTTTCTATTTACTGACTAACAGCCTGCAAATAAAAGAAGTATTTATCCGCGATGCCTGTTTTGGAAATTACCCTCTCAAAGACCGCTGGCCTCCGCCAACAGTCTAAAAATCTTAATATGAGTAATTCGGATTCACTGTTAATAACCTGTTTTAGATTACGACGTATTTGTTTGTGAAATTTCGTATTTCTGAAGAATTCACTTGGTATCAAATGTGTTGTTTTTGCCAATTAACAAGACGTATCGTGTTCCAAGTAAAAAACATAATCAGTCAGTATTATGCACGTATCAATATTTTCCCACATGGTGGGAGCTACGGGCTGAACCAGGGAAATTTGACTTATTTTATTTTTGGGGTGTTTTTCCCCACCCTAGAGCCAAGCATCTGACTAAATCCCCACAGTTGGAGATGCTATAGGGTTATCAAATGGCCGGGGTGACGAATAATACCGGGATCTAAAATCCGACCAAAGTCTATTTCCCCTGGACCCGGAATCATTCGGCATGTCAAATTCGCGCCTGTCGGGAATCGCTTTCAGTCTAAATTCCAGTATATGCCTGTCGCTCCCCTTCCCGGTGGGGGGAGGGGGGGGAATATTGATTGGTGCATTACGTATCTACAAGCATCTAAGGCCAGTTTTTTTTTTCTTGGTTCTCGGACATATTTGGAAAAGTGTCCGGTTGGAGGAGGAAACAAAAAACAACAACAACTCAGAATTTAGTAAATTAATGACTAGAATTTCTCAAATGGAAATGGGCATTGATATTAAAATCTTAAGGCATTATTACTTACAAAAATCCTATTACACAACATTAACTGAATCACTACGTGATAGCCATGACATTAATATTGTTTTGCATTCCGTGTAACAGGTTGAAACCCTTTCACAAGGTCATTAAAAAAAAAAATCGGGTCAGCGGATCCGACAACCAAGAAATCGAAAAACTCTCGCCTAAGTTTGGCTGTGCAGACTCAGACACGTTCAGGAAACGTAACGTTCATAAAATAGTTCATTTGTCTTGCGTCTAGTCGGTGCTGAGGTAAAATATTCAATATAGTATTAAATATATATTATAATATAAACGCACTTACTTGTTGTTGTAGATGAACCTGCTTAATGATACAATTTACCTGTGGAAAACGTGAACAGGCATTTTTCTTTATAAAGTGTTTCTAATTAGAACACTGTTGAGTTCTAGATTTATATATACACACAAGCAGATTATACTGTACGTTTTGTCTCTAACCAACATAGCAATGTGATGACAATGTTTTAACGGTTGTTACCCGTTTTCAATCTACACATGTCTTGTGAACGCAAATACCGGAACCAATCTTATTATCAATTATTAATAATAATAATACGCGTGTTTAGGGTTAATTGCTAGGTCAATAGCACATTGTGCACCTTGAAATGGGGTTCGCAATGACTTAGTAAGACACTTCAAGCAGCATACACAGCTTGTCTTTTTAGAAGTGTCCAAGTGGCAATAAAATTCAGAGCCTACCATACCCGGATTGACGCTATTTATAGTAACATTCGAGCCGGTAATCCTGCGGTACATGGCCGCTGCTTGCATTATTATGTAGAGTTTTGATCTCCCGTAATAATTCCTACTTGAAAAATCGCGTGGTTGTCCATTGAAATTAATGGTCTTTAAATCAAACGAACAAGCTGTGTGTGCCAGGCCTGACATTAGAAGGATTCGACAGTCAGGTCCGGACTGTTTGATAACGTTGAGGAGTTTCGCTATCATCACAAAGTGACTAAGATAGTTCACTTGCAACATTATTTCGAAGCCGTCTTTGGTCTTTTCGAACGGTAAATAACCCACACCGGCGTTACAGAACAACACGTGGAGTTTTCGACCGCTTCTGTTGAAGGCTTCGCAGAAATTCACGACCGATTTAAACGACGCAAGATCAATGTGCATGAATTCTAGAGCTAATGAGGCCCTCTGTGTTAACAGACATTTTCCTTTTCGTTTTTCCTCCTGAAATTCGGCGTTCATCTTTAAGATGGCTTCCCTGGCCCTCGATTTTGACCGGCACGCAAGTATTACGGTTGCCCCCATCATAGCACACCACTTGGCGATTTCGTAGCCTATTCCCCTATTTGCGCCGGTGACTATGATGGTTTTATCCCGTGCCATTGTCACGATTGGAAATGATGGTCCACTTCCCATTTCGATCCACCTTGAATAATTACACATTATACCGTATGTTTGTGGTGTGCTTAAAGGACACAAAACGTTATGTTTCTATTTCAGATTTATCTTGACGGTAATCAGATTTATTCTAAACAAAATTCAAAATGATTTGAATAAAAACATCAGGGCCTAAATGGACATAGGGCCAGCTCACCTAACTTTAATGAATCATAATGGCTTGTAAAAGTAAAAAGAAAGTTAATAACGGACATCAACGATGAAAGTAGATTGTTACTAACGAAACATTTCTGTGAAACCTATTTTCATTTCTAGCCAGTAGTTTCAGACAAGATGATTTTTAAAGTTTTCAAGTGTTTTGAGATTTTGGTTGCCATGGCAACCAGAGTTTTCCATATACTCAAATGAATTGAAGGAATTTGTTAAAGGACCATCTCAGGAACATTTCTGCCAAGTTTGGTTAAAATTCGCCAAGCGGTTTTAGGTAAGATGTCGTTTAAGAAAATTGTTGACGCCGACGGACGAGAACGGACGCCGGACGTAGACAGACCAGAATGTCTCACCCTTGAGCACTTTGTGCTCAGGTGAGCCAAAATGTTGTGTCGGCATTATTTTGAATTTGGATCATTTAAACAGTTTTCCTGAAAGAAAATAGCTGATTCTTCGTTTTGAATACAAGCCAATGTTAATAAATAGTGATAAAATAGGGGAGAACAGCAAAATCTGAATATAGTCGATAAACTCCTCACAGTGATTTGCCATGAGGGATATGGCGAGCTAGATTATTTAAATTTGAGCCATAATTATATTCTTGCGAGAACATAAATGATCAAAAATGATCTCAGTTCCTTTGGTCAATGTTTAAACAATAAGTATTTATAGTTTTAAACAATAAATTAACAACTACATGCCCCAGTACAGTTTTGTTGCTAGTTAGGTATGGGATACATTGTTACATACTTATTGCAAAGCTTTGAGTTTTTATATGTGTATTTTGTCATTAATTTATTATTTGTCGATTAGAATTAAGTTTTTTTAAATCATTTAATCGTGATAACAACGCGCCTGGTGAATGTATACCTTCTATCATATTACCTTTGACAACTAAATAAATAGCCTATGCATCATATTTCACTTCCTTACCACCTTTACAATTTGTGGGTAAGCACACTATTCAAAACCAACATGTATTTATCCGAAAGAGGAGTTTACTTCCTAAATGAAAACTATTTATTAACGCAAATTAAGTAAAATGATTTAGTTATGAAATGGCCTGTTCATACTTTATTCATACACATAAGGAAACCATATTAAAATCTGGATGAAATAATTATATAAATATATTGTAATAAGAAACGTTTAAGTGTTTCTTTAAAAGAGCATTATGAATACATGAAATATACAGTGTGTCAATTATTTCATCGGCTGTTTATTTCGGTTGAACAGTTTGAACTTTTCATTTATTATAAAATTGATTTAACTATTATATCTTCTTCATGTGTGTCCAATAGAAATATAATAAGGTAAATTATTATGATTGTCCGGAAAATAAAATATGCATAATGCGTACGTGTACTGCATTTCAAAACAATTTGCTTTTAATACGCGATGCTACATTCAGGTTTTAAACGGTGCATTAAATTAGTCATAAAGATGTATTTACAATGGCAGCAGTGTCTGAGAAGTTAATAGTCGACGGAGTTTAATTCTCGAGAACATAATATACACATTGTTTAAGAATGTGGAAAATGAAAATAATTTCACCATCCAGCTATTAAGCGATAATTTAGAAAAGTATTTTTTGTCGTCCACAAATCTTGGTTAAGGGCTTATGGCATACATGGGTTGGAAAAAAATATACCAATATAAGAATATGATAAATACATAATGAATGTGTGATACGTACTTGCGTTTATTTCAAATTTCTCCAACAATTATTTTCTCTGACAAAACACGTTTCGCTGCTTGTGGTTGCAGTTTGAGTTTAATATCGACAAATGCACCAATGTCAAATAGTTGACCAATCAGCTTCTAGGCGGTATTGTCATTTCGTAACACATCCATTTCGTAACCATTCAATAGCCCACACGAAAATTCAATATTGAAAACTACAGCCAATAAAAATCGGAGTTAATTAGCTCGATTTAGTGTAAAACTGTCAGTATTGAATGTATGTGGTTACACCGATTAATGTCAATGTTAGCCTGAATAGATGTAGGCATTCGATGTATAGTATCATTCAATACTATCAAGCTCTTGTGTTCAACAAAGTATTTCAAAACCGGATTATGTTCAATAGAACCATCAATACATATAAGCGTTTTAAATGTACGACATAAGGGATCATATAAAAATGTTAACATTAATACACCTAATAAATATCTATGAGAAATAAAAACAGAAGCATTATGTATAGTTATTTACAATACACATGAACAGTAACATAGTAATATACAAATTATATACATATCAATAAATAGTACACATATTTTAAAGATTTTTTATTTCACGATATGTCTTTGTACACTATTTACAATAACATCCTGTTCTATATATATAAGCGGTCACTGGTATTTTAGTTAAATTCATTATCTTGAACAACTAAAACAATAAAATAGCACTGTTGTGTGGGGGGAGGAGGGTGCGTGTGCGTGTGCGTGTGTGTGTGCGTGTGTGACATAATTGAACATAAAATATTAACCAGTAAACTACTTAAAAGACATAAAAATGCATATTAAAGATATACAGTCATGTGCAAGCCTCATTCACGAAAGTTGCACTTTAGTATATCATGTGTATAACACCGCCAATTGTGTGAGAAAGATGAGTTAAAACTAATAAAAATACCACTTCTAATCAGTTTATCTTTCTTCTTTTACATACAATTATATATATGACAATATCCATGTCTTTACATTTAGAAGAAAAAAATGTGTACGTAAGCATATACGTTATTATTAATCTGTTAAAAATATATCATTGGTTTGCGCTGCGGAATCGATTGAATGTAGACTATAATTACGAAACCTTATAAACCTGATATGATAATCCTTTAAAATAAAATTTCAAATAATTAGATATATTCCAAGTTTGGTTAACAAGTGGTAGCGTAAATTTCCCCACAACGTAGATATTAAGAAATCTTCTGCAATTATATTATTCTGGGAAAAAATATAAGCAAGTATAAATACTACAATATGTGTTTATAGGAGTGCTATATGTCCGAAATTGTCAGAATATGTTGCGACCCCTTGCCGAAACGAAATGCAAGGAGTTATGTATTCGGAATACTTCGGATTGCACAAAATCATCATCATTTCATGAGATCTATTACAATTCTTGCAAAGGAACATGCATATTACGTAGTTGGTTTAATAAGTTAACACGCGCAAACATAGGTAAATTTAATTGAAAAGACATTTCTTCTAAGACTTTTGGTGTTGATAGTAAATGCTTCAATCAATTTAAATATTTGGCATTTAGATACACTGATATTTCCGTAAAAGCCAGACAACATGCGGAGTATTGATTTTGATAGTAATTATTTCTTTGAAATGTTGTTAGCGGCCATGAATAATTTAAATTGTCAAAACAGATACAAATACGCTAATTAAAACAATAAAAGATACGTAACAGAAAAGAAGTATAGATAAGAAAGATAAAAGGTTCGTATATTTTACAAATACCGGGTAGTTCACTATCAGCTGTTAAGAGCGTGTGCGTTCCAATGAGCCGTTGATGATGACGTCACAATAACGTCTGTGTTGATATAATAATTGGCGCGCTGGAAGTATATCCGGTCGTCTGCTGCCAAGATGGCGGCGAATACTGCTTGAGGTTTCTATGGTTTCGCCGTTTTCACAGAGCCTGGGCTGTAGACGCTTTGTTGATTGGTCCATTTGGGTACGGAGGCGGAGACGGAAAATTAAACTCCGCCCCAAGTCTGCACATGTAGCGAGCGCCTGACGTCATCGAAGAGGGAGTTAACTGGAATTGCATACACGGTGAAGGTATTGCCCTTTGTTCGTACGAATCATCTGCGGTTTGAGACTGAGATGGTGAGTTGACTGGGTTATAGTTTGGCCCTGCCTCAGAGAAATCGCTTAAACTAAAGGGCGACAGTCTATTCAGATCACCGATGCAGTCATCATTGAGAATACTGGAGTTAAAATTGTCGAACAGAAGGCTGGGAGAGTCGAGGCTGCTCTTCGGTTCCCGGCTGTAACCGGCAACATCCGGCATGAGCTTTCGTTGGGACTCGAGTCGCATGTTTCAAACCACTGTCGTAGAGAGCCCCGGGTGTGTGAATCCATGCGAGTGAAACTTGCATCCGGGCTATGCAGCGTATAGCGCGGCATCCAAGGTCTTCGAAATCGAACGATGACGTCATGGGATTATTTACGATATTCAATAGCACTGACATGAGTTCTTACCAATGTATAACACACGCAATCATGTAATGTTTAAAATCAAAATGCTGATAGCGTAGAAAGACTGTTGGCGACAAAAGAGACTAAAAGCATGTGAATTATGAGTGCATTTTTGCTAAAAGGAAACATTTTTTTGAATGAAGTTCAATGTCCCACCTTTAAACTGTATAATTTGGCTTCTTATTCAATAGTATTCGACATCGTAATGAAAACTAATGTTTAAGTAACGAAAATTTATTTTGTTCGAGCTAATTATATTATGCAAACCGAATTATATACATGCTAGTTAACAAGTCAATCTGCAAGGACCCGAATAACCGCTAAAGTGTAGTAGGCGTAGGCGCACCGATTGTTAGTGCTTCGTGGCCAAAGATCTATAAATAACATGTTTATTTATAGATCTTTGTTTGTAGCCTACTGAGTCAAAATAGATCATACGATGAAAGCTCTCGATTGTCCAAAGTACCGTTTAAAATAAATAAATTACATTGATTTATTGTCCAAATATTCAGAATGAGAATTGGTAGCAAGAAAAAGTACTTTCGCAACGAGTCAAAAATAACCGATGTAGCGCCATTAATTGGGCGGTCTTATTCCAGGACACTCCGGAAAATACTTCGGTTACATACAACTAAATAGCGAAAGTAGGGATGTCATTAGTTTAAAGTTATTTTGTAATAAATTGACCATTTTACAAACTGCAATTGTAATAAATCACATGATATACACATAATACATAATACATACATTATCTTAAATAATTAAAATATAAGAAAACGAGTGTGAAATTTTGCTGTTTTGAAGACTGACCCATTCTGGTTTCGATTTTCGATTTTCTAAATTCAACTCTCAATAAACCGTTGGCTTCCGCCAACAGTCTAAAAACCAAACTAGAGCATAAAACGTGAAGGATAAACACTTAACCAACTAATATTCTATATAAATGAATTGATATACATTTAAGATGGACGACTTAAATGAGCCGCTATACATGTTTATATTTTCATTCAAACCGTATTGTATAATTTGTTCGTTCGTGTATTATATCGTTTCATGGTAGAAACTATGGACCGCTTTAAATGTCATCAATGTAAGGTTTGTACTTAAATGACAGAGATTATTACCCATTGTGTACTTTACCACGAAGACCTGCGTTTAAAATATTGCGAATTTGTGCTGGACGAAAATAGTGGGAAATAAAGAATGTTCTGGCATAGTAACGATTTGCAAAGACAGATAAAACAAATCTATTATTTCAAAGACGACGTAGTTATAATTTAAAATAATGAAAGTGGAACAGGAAATGCGAAGACCCCTTAAAAATATAAAAGCATACTGGAACGCATTATAAGTGAATCTCGTTTGAATATAGTTTATCCTTCTTTCCTATAGATTCAGCCATTCCTATAGATTCGACCACCCCCAGATAATGGAAATTAACTATTATTACTTACACAACTTGTGTTATCTATCTGTATTGAGACAATTCTATCACATAAATATTGTTTTGGTTTCAAAAATTGTAAATTTTAGATTTTGTCTGAGAAACTTAATATTTTTTAAAGAAATTCCCAAAAATTGCTATACACTTTTTGCCAAGAATTTGTAAACATTCATTTGCAAACAGTATGCTAGTGTGTGTTTATCTAATAAAGAATGCTTCTCGTGAATTATAACAAAAATTGTAACAAAATTTTAGTGTTTTGTTATCAAAATAAAGACTGAACATAATTATAGGAAACATCTGACAAATTCATGGTTGCTAGGGTGCCTTCCTAGAATGGGTCAGTAAATAAGTGAATGGTTTTCTGGCCTTTACTCATTAGGAGAGACCTTAAATGTATAGATAAAGTCTCACTGATGTTGAAATTGTGCTCATTTAGGGTATAAAAGCAGTTTAGCTCTTAAGTGGCCGAATATACAGGAAAAGAGGCTAATTAGTTTGTATATTGCGATTCATCTTCTGACAGTTTAGAGAAAAGGGTTGAACACTGCCGTTCGAAAAATATATATTATAGTGATAATGTTTTGAAAAACCGTGAATATTGTTTGGAGTATATGCAGGGTCTAACAAATATGACTACATGTAAAAATTACATAAGGTACTATTCCTTCCGCTATTACATGAAGTGGCAAGGAATTTGTAGTAAAAGATAAAATAGGTTTTATCCGTCAGAAATAGAGTAGCCATGAGACTGTAAATACACCTGCATTTGAATACAGAATAAACATCAACTTTATAGTTTGATATGATTACACATGGTCATAGAGATATTCATTTAACTAATTTATATTACAAGTAAGGTACTACTGCATTTTGAAATATTTTAAATCGGTCGGACTCATAAAAATGCTCTATATGAATATTTTTCGAGTACACTTTAATGATTTCCAGCATCAAATAGTAATTGTCAAACAAGATATGGAGTACATAAAGAGCATTGCACTATAGCTATTAACAGCTTTACACTGATACTCAACACGAATATAAAAACATGAAGAAAAAAACTGAAAAAACAAGTACATACTTTGTCTCTGTGTCCGCCATATTGGCACTGCGTTAGGGTCGCTGCACTGCGTTAGGATTATCCGGGTACAGGCCGTGATGTGTAACATTTCAGTTGCGTATCGAACTGCGACAATAAGTTTTATATAGATTCAGTATTTGTATACCGCTTATTGAACAATGTCAAGTTCATGACGAAATTTGTTTAAAATTCAAAGTCAGAAAGGCAATATTGTCTAAACTTTGACACATCATTACTTAGTAATGAAATTTACTACAAGATAATGACATGATTTATTTGAGAGAATATCAACAAATGGGCAAACACACGCAAAAGCATTTAAAAGACAGGGTATTTGCTGTTGCTATCATACTAGGTCTACTGAAATGTTTCCCCAGCTACACTTGTTAAAAGCAAAAAATATGATCTTAAGGACCAATATCTTTAATTTACAATTTTGGAATTTGAGAATAAAAATAGTTATTGAAGTATATAACTATAATGTCTTATTTTCTTTTTTTATTACGTTAAATTATATTCAAATTAATTCTGTCTTCTGTTTTATTATCCAAATAATATTCTGTATTTTCTACCATTTTACCATTCAAAGGTTGGCAGTCGTTCGTTCGTCAGAAAATTCGAGTGTGGCAACAGCACGTACAATACTGGCTTCACACCTTCCGACAGCCTCTGCACGTACTCGTGTATGAAAGTCTTCACGACAATATGACGTCAGAGATGTACAGACTTGCACAATTCATCGACCAACCAGTAACGTTACGTTCCTTGTGGTGTTTCACGTTAAAAAGCGACGGAACGCATCAACGTGCGACCGAAGGGTGGATGCGACATAATTCGCTTTACACGCCGGCCTCGACGTCGATTGTGACGTCAGTCGTTGAAAGCGTTATGTCATTGTTAAAAAAACATAATGTTACAGCGAAAATTATCAAATCATATTTTAGTTACGGGAATTAATAAATCAGATTTAAGTGCTTTATACATGCCCGTTATGATATGCCTTACATTTCAAATCCATTAAAGATAATACATAAAACCGTCAATACTGGAATTTATAAATCTGCTATTAGTACGTGCTAGTTATATCAATATGATCAAATGATATCGTGTTACAATTGCAAATTTTCATATGTATTATATTTTCTGGTGATAATTATGTTTGCATATGTGTTATGATTTGTATATGTAATTTTAAAAGTTGTAGGAAAATAGTGTGACAAACTGAATAAAAATGAAACTGGCGGCGATGTTGTCCAAATGCAGTGACAGTTACAAAACATTGAAGTTGTCTTGTTGTTTGTTATATTTGCAAGTATATAATATACGTCTGAAGATTTTTAAAGGGACTGCTTTTGGTCCTCATTTTTCACAAAGCAGGCGACCACGTCGGTTCGAACTTACTATACATACACTGTTTCTGTTATTAGCTTTTAGTATTGTGCGAGTTACTCTTCTTGACCGGTTTTGGCGTCATTCTAGGACAACAATGGTGCCCGATTGTAGAACAATAAACGTTAAACAACGAAGCAAAAATGAATTAAGCGTTATTCCAGTTTTAAAAGCAGTTTTATTTACTATTATATTTAACTATATTTTGACAAATTACGATCGCGTAGGTAAACAAAAAAGGCTAGCGATCCGTTTAAGGAGGTCTGTGCCTCTGACGCGATTGTTCTTTATAGACCAACATTTGATAGGGAGCACTGTACATTTCTTGGGCTTCGGATGCGGCCTTATGGGGTTTGAGTTCGAGCAGCCTTGTGAACGCTGGTAATGTAAGTATACACCTGGAAACAAACAAAACATAATTTCACTATTTATGTGGCTGTATCTGCAGAACAATATACTGACAATACTTATGCATATACATGTATTTCCATTATACTTTTACAATGTATGACCATCCAATGTTGGGGTCCCATATCTCCATTTTTCATGGCAAATTCAGAGGCGTTTTGCAATCAATTGACAACTTCCCCGCGAATACGATCGCCTAAAGCACTGCGTAGCTTACTGTGTAACTTATCGGATATACTTGCATGCAACGGAGCAAACTGAAGGTCAACCATTTAGATTTTTCAATAAGTTCCACGTGTTTGTACGTCCTTTTATATATCCTGCCAAAAATGTAATGACGTTCAGAGCTAGAAATCTTCATGTACGAATTTTATGCACAAGGTGGCTCAACACATATATAGTTAAGTGGAACAATGGAACCCTTTTCAATGTTTTTCAATATTTAAATTGTAACTTTGTTGCTTTACCCTCAGTTTGGATCATGCAAGTATTGATTTCCAGCAGTCGCAGGTCTGAGTCCCTAGATGAGGATGTACAAATTTACATCCTACGGATTAATTTTCAGGGCCATGTACGTAAGTAATTCCTTCGTAAGTCGAATGTCATGTTTAATTTGTGGATGCTTATCTCCGCTGTATTTACTCGGTCACGATAGGTAGAAGTGTTCAATGGTATTTAATAATTAAATAACATTATCCGTGGTCCTGTGAAATTAGTTTTCACATATTTTATTTTTAATTATTTGATGGCTGAAAGAAACTTGTATTGTTCGAAAGGTCAAAGTGGTTGATTATTGCATTTTATTTCAAAAAAGGCTAAACAAAACGAAAGTCTGTGCATGACATTATTTGTAACTACATACTGTATATATACTAATACAGAATGAATTTTCGTAGAGAAATTTTCAAATACTCTATATAGAGTATTTAAGAACAAACTGTCTATCTACAGTAGCAAACAGTGGACTTAATATCTCAACATATTACCAACATATTGAGATATTTGCAATAAACATATTGAGATATTTGCTACGGTAGATATACAGTTTATTATACACATTTGTAGGCCGTATCGTGACCAAA
The DNA here is from genome assembly GCA_027627225.1 of Congeria kusceri. Lineage (NCBI taxonomy): Eukaryota > Metazoa > Mollusca > Bivalvia > Myida > Dreissenidae > Congeria > Congeria kusceri. The sequence goes on along the minus strand of CM051033.1, from coordinate 12,450,864 downwards.
CCGGCCTTAATGACATTGATAACGTTTGTGGAAAAACCCGTTTAAAGTGACGTCATTGTTTTGATGGTGGGCATCCTGCGTCTTTTGCCATTCAGGCTGATAACTGCCCATGTATTTATACGTATATGCTCTTAAATTCATAACTCATTTAACGTGAAAGGCCTGTCCACTTCGCGTGTTGTTTAGATTATAAAATTTATATTTTCATGAAATATTATTAAAGATAATAACTTGTATGTAAAAGCTATGTTATAATATTGTTATTAAATTAAGCAAACAGTTAGCAAATAGCATCATTATCTGTCAGTATCTTAATACTGACGTGTCTTTGAATTAATACTTTCTATCCTCTTATTCCAGACAAAACAAGAACCGGTTCCTGTTGGGTTACTTCATGTGGCGAGTGATGACTGGACATCAACAAACAGTCGAATTTCTTATGCAGATACCAGGTTGGTATAACAACACAAAATACTGATATGACTAATTATTTGCACTTAAAATCATGGTGATCGCCCTGTAAAAACCATTTGTGTATAATGTTTAAAAATGATTAAAACGTTATTTGATTTAAAATAATTAAAAAAAAACAGCACACTATAAATGGAATTTTACGACCAGGCATTTACTTCGTAACAGTAATTGTATATTTTATTAATTACACATCATTTCAGGACATGCGAAATGCCTTGTGTACGGAGGGTTTGGTAACATTAAGACTATACAGAAGGACGGATTGTGAGAGTATGGAGCAATAAGAGGCTGTTGTAGATTAGTCGTCGGCAACCAACACCAATGTTCGATACCCGGCATGGTCCTGGATAAAATTGGAAGGAGTTTCTTGCTGAGCATTTCAAGGCTCTAATCAGAATAAGGTAGCATCATGCCCATGAGTACTGTGAATAATTTAACACTTTTTTACCTTCATATTCAAGTATGTATAACATTCAGTTTTGCAAATAAAGTTCTCAACGGTGAGCCGGTGAGTCCGTCACGGGACGCCGCGCATTCGACAGTATGCATTTTGAAAGCCCCGCGTTCTGGATCAATAGTACTACTCGACCGGAAATTGCAAACGCGGCAGGCCTGAGAAAAACCAGACAGGACTATCTTCATAAATCTGTCCGTCCGTACGTTCGTCCTGCATAGCAGCAAAACATATGCCCAGGACCAAACTGTAGCTGTGCTGAATGAGTGTTTTGAATACCAGTATGAATGACGTTCATCATATCAATTAAGTTTTATGGTGACATAATAAATATACCATGAGTTTTTGATGATGCATATTGCGTTGTTTATTATTTCTGTATTTCCATTTAACGAATTTAAACTAAACCAAGGTGAAACTATTGTGTATCAAAATTACTTGTTTTTCGATGACGTAAATTATAAGACGTATTAACTAAGTAATGCCCGGGTTACGTTAATAACTTAGTTTGAATGAGAGATTATTCAACTTCATGTAATGGCAAAACTCGTGCACCCATGTATTTCCGCAATATATAGTACATCTATGTAAACTATTAATATATACTTGTTTGTAAGCCAAACATTTCTTCATTATAAAATCATTATACAATTTTAGACTTAATTTTCATATTTTTCATCACGGCAATTGTTGTTATTCCATCATGCCACACGTGGACCGGTCTGCTACGCACACGTTAACGCTCTTTTTTTGCTAGGCAGCAAAACCTATTCTTTACACGTGCAGAACGGGTCTACTAGAAAACATCGATGACAGTTCTTACAGAAGAGATACATTTCTGAATTCTATGCATTATAAGTATACAGCGCGCAATCATTTTTCAACGCATCACAACGCTCCATATGACAAGAAAAATATTTGCATTTATGATTAGTTGATGTCACGGAAATGCGTATAACCTTTTCGTTTTTAGTCTGATCAGTTATATTTTTTCTATATTAATTCGGAACTCAATGTTTTATTGAAAATGTTCAACAGGCATGGTGTTTAAATATTATTTGGAATTTAAAAAAATTATAGCTGTTATGCTGTCTATTTTTTACCTTCAGTAAACCGTGGCGTTCTATCGTCGCTATGCAGCAATATAGTCTTATTTTAAGACTGCGTAATGGATTTAACTACTTTGCTTACAATTATTATGTGTGTTATAAAACAGATTCTCACTTAAGCGCGCAATTGTTTCTCAACGTGTCGCTAACGTCTTAACGTCAAATGCTAGTAACGGGACGTAACAAAAACGTGCATAACTTTGGCGTTCCTTGTCCGATTCGAAATATATTTGTATCGATCATCTCTAAATATAATGTGCTTTTAAAAATGACTAAATACCAAAAATGTGAAATTGTGTAATTAAGGCCGGTTTTCTCACGACGCGGCTCATATTATATAGTCTACAACGCTTTCCGATTATGTTTAATTAAAATTACAATAAATCAAAATATAAATCACACGTCTATTATATTGTACATATTTTAATGTTTGGTTCCGGACAAGAGTTATATTAGAATATTAACAAAATGCAACCGATACGAGAAATAATGGAAGGGAACGACTTGGATACGAGTTTACAAGGTACGTGAACATTGAAAATATTTATTTGAGTGTAGCCCTTGTGAACACAACAACAACAATAATCACAACAACAACAGTTTGGTGGCCACGTCCAATAATTTGTTTACATTTTGGTGAGTTTATTCCACTGATAGTTGACTTGCATATAAAATCAAATGAATATTATGAGGGTTTAGAACAGATGTTTTGAAATATCTCGTGATGTTCTAGAAAAACTCCATTTTAACAGTGTGGTATCCATCCATCTGGAAACTTTGTTCTGGAAAACTCAATTCAATTGCAAGCAGGCAGCTGCTATTGAACGAACACCAAAGTATTGAACATGTTTTTAATGTTGTTTTTTCCACTCGGTTTATTCTGTTATTTGTTGTATTTGTATCGTTGCATTTGTGCAATTTACATGATATTTAAAGCAGATGCTAAAAAAGCCTAACTATATTTTGTCCTAAAAAAGTGTAATCACTGAGCGATAACAAAGGATTGCCGATTGCGCAATCTCTTATCTGTCACCATTGTAACTGTACATTTTTATCAACATCCTTCCTAGTTACAGATACACATAAACACTATTTTAATAGCATAATTTGATAAATAATATGTAATTCTTTATATAAATGCTGTTTACTTTAAGGTTTACATAGGCTAAATGGGTTATTTTTATCGGTGAATTATGTCGATTCTCGCTCGTTCCTCATTTATGACGCCGGCCATATTTATTTAGCTCATGATAGACATGTGATTCGGACATGTATAATTCAGCAACCTCTTAACCTACAATGATGTTTATTACGTCATTGAAAAGGGCAAATCTTAAGCTTTCTATAATTTATGCAATTCATCTGGTTCAGGGGGAAATGCGCGCTGAAAAATGGCTATTTTCATCAGCTTTTTGTGGAAAAACTAAAGCCGAGCAAAAGAAGGCAAAAGTAGCTGACAAAAGTGTAATCCGTCGCCAATTCGATGGTATAGTTTCCTGTAAAATAAGTGTTAGCGCTTTTTTTGCGCTTTGTGACAAAACGAAGGCACCCTATAAGCAGCAATCTGCCACTTCTGACAGTCTCCCGAACTACAACCGAAGTTAAGCCGAGTGCAACTTTGTGAATTTCCAATAACGTCGTAAGAGAAACATCCTCCGATTTCGCGACACGAGGTTTACAGCTTCACGAAGTTTATTGAACGTTTAACAGGTAGTTTTGGCAATTTTTTTTTTTTTTACATTATCCCACGTGTTGTGCATGCATGTTGGCTGTTAATATATTGATTTGACGATAGATTTATGATGATAAAGCTCTTGGAAGATAGTGAAACTGAAAGTGAAACTGGACGATGATTAGACTAATTTTGTCAAAAACAACTACGACAAATATTCTGCCTCGATTTATGAGCAAAGCATTGATCCGCAATCATCATCGGTACACACCTGAAATGCAAAGCCTGTCATGTAAATTTTTATTTATAATTGATCATTGTAGTCTATATCTGTTCTTGAATCAGCTGCAAATAAGGAAGCTGGGTGGGGGAGGGGTGAGCGCTCCCTCCCTCGTCATTGCATTCAAGCTGTCACTGCAGGTTTAATTGAATGACTTCATGCTGTGTACTTACAAGGTATAATTTTGTCTTTAAATAATATGCTCTTTTTTTTTAATCTTAAAAAATCCTTACATTTAAAAAAATCCTTACATTGAAAACAATCTTCAATATATATAGATAATAAAAAGAGCGTGATAATCGCATGGCATGATTTCAACAATAAAGCATGTGACACACATGCAGTAAGTGTGACTTGACTGGTATGTGCATTAGGCATGTGCTAATGATGCAGATTGTATATGTTTATAACCCGTTTATGCACTTAAATGCTGTCAGATTTGCTATAGTCACCTAACCCAGGTCATAGTTCTTGTAACATTTACTGTATTCTGTATGCTAGATATTTTAATTAACCGCAATACTAGAAATACTTCATAAAATGCTGTTAATAACAGCATTTAAAAAATAAATTCATATATTGATGCTTTGGTTTACTTTAATTAATATTTCTAAAGGTGTTGTCATTTCAAAGGTATAACTCTGTCAGTTTACCCGTCCCTTGTTCCGGTTTCGAGTTATGCTGTTAAGCTGCTACAATTTTGCATATACATGTTTGTCCAAATTATTGCATGATTTGCTTTTGCATATATTAATTTCAGGATTGCTCCAGTTTTTGAAAGATATTGTGCTTTGCTTTTTAGTCTTCTGTTCATAGAGGACAAACGAGACAGTGGCATTTGAAGACAGAAATTAACAGTCTTTCTCATGTTAGGTTGTTTCCAAGATGCTCTGCCAAGAAGTCATCACAAGACTATGTTCTTTTCAAGTATTTTCTGATCAATACTTAAAAATTGTTCAGCATTTGAACCATGTTAATTGTTGTATTCAATGTATGGTTTGAGTTCTTTTGAATTAGTGAACAATTAGTATTCCAAAAAGTTCCTAAAGCAAAAGCTGCATTGAAAGACCACCTTTCATCAAGACCGCATGTTGTTCAATACCTGTATTTACATTTGTGTGGCCATTTTTTAATTACTTTGAAGAGTACATGATCTTTTTGGCAGAATTAAAAGGTAAAATGTATTACTTTGTGTTTTGGTCTTCCAGAAAGGGTGGTCTTAAAACTGGAGATGATGTCGGATGTATGCCTTTAGAGTTAATGAATACACTGTTCCAAATACTGAAATAAATTAGTCTGTTATATGTACTAAGCATGTTAAAGATATATAATATGTATATAACTGAGCTTTATAAATGTATATAATATCTTTTACTTGCAGTTTGTAAATGCCAAATGTTTTTGATGAGTACTACTACTAGAGACATTGTCTTACCCAGATTCAGTCCATCATTTGGCTTTAATATTCATTCCATTTTAAATGATTTGTTGTCTTTTATAAGTCACCGTGTATGAAAGACAGTGAAAATATGTGAAGTATTTACTTAACAAAGCATAAAGTGACATGAAAAGATTACGTTGAACCTGTTTAACTGCCAGACATTATTTCCAGGTGTATTATTGACAGAATTTACATATTTGACAGAACGAAATGTGGGGGGTTACCTTCTTCAGATACGAATAACTTTGTTATTTTTGAAGATACAGTAATTTGGTTTGCAGTTTTGTTTTTCTGAAAGATTAACCTTTAAAATGGTATATAATTTTATAGGTTTTTCTAAATTTAAAAAAATCCTCTGTTATCGCTAAATCACTAATATTGATAAATTGGAGGTAGGGGAGATACGGGTATTTACGGACAGCGGGTTACTAGGGACAAATGCATTAGTAGGTCGACTTTCCTACATGTTTTCACGTTACTTGTAATGCTTTGGGTTCTTTTAGAACTAAGAAGAGTTTTGTTTGGGGCAATTTTTGTCTAAAAATAGCATGTGATGTAATGCATGGGTTATTGTAAGTGGTGCATCATGGGAGCTACCTATTGATTTTGTCGGAGTTCTCCTAAATTTTAAGTGTAAAATAGTATCCATAGTTTCCCAGTGTAATTTGCCTTAGCAAAACCAGTACTGTCCATAGTTTTCCTACTCTGTCCGAATTTACCCTGTTGTGGGCGGCCTCGTTTCAAACGTAGTTGAAGTAATTGGACTACATTTAGCTATATGGAATCAACAATAAAATCCGAGGAAGACAGGGATTTTCCAATTAAGTTATCATAATATGGGGTGAGGTGCCACCAAATGCCGAGGGGACTCCATGTTAAAACATCGGTACTTACCCGGATCTCCCCTAATACAAATAAACAGCCACACAATTTATCAGATTCATAGAACAAATAAAACAAGCAATTTTTTGTACATTGTATGACTCATGTATATTTTTCTTTGGATATATGATAGGGACTAGTGTGGTTGCATTTTCAGTAAGCTGCCATATGGTTTGAACACTGTTTACTATCTGCTCCATTATACAAGTGTTTTAAAATAAATTATTATGTCAAAATGTTTGTCCCATTTTATTATGTTCTTACAACATGAATTAGCAGCCATTACATTAATTTTACAGCAGTCTAGTTTTCATGGAATGATTTCATTATTGCTCATAGTCATACATATGTTAAAAATTGTGTTTTCCTTGTAGTTTTTGAATACGGAATCACATGAAAAAGACAAGCTAGTCTTACCATGTCAGCAAACACAAGAACCAGGTCAAAAGGTCGCTCAAGTGCTCAAAGAAAAAAACAAGATGTTGAGGATGTAACAAACAGCACTTACAGTTTTGATTACCATGTACACGACGCCTCTCAAGAAAACACTGACAAGTATAAAATTGACAGACGTGGTTTACACGGAGATTACTCTAATATTCTTCTTTTGACGTTCCTCTATGTGTTACAAGGCATTCCACTCGGTCTAGGTGGCAGTATACCTATGTTACTTCAAAGTCGGAAAGTAAGCTACAAAGACCAAGCAAAGTTCAGTTTTATATATTGGCCTTTTAGTATCAAATTACTCTGGGCGCCATTAGTAGACGCCTCGTATGTGCATTGGATAGGAAGAAGGAAGACTTGGCTGGTTCCTACACAGTACTTGATAGGCGTGTTTATGTTGACGTTGTCATCGAGGATTGATGATCTGCTGGGAACTGAAACTGCTGAAGACACGAAGGTGGACATATTCACACTGACTGTTGTGTTCTTCTGCTTAAACTTCTTAGCTGCTACTCAGGATATCGCTGTTGATGGCTGGGCTCTCACAATGCTTGCGAGGTAAGTTTGCTTCAAATAACCCGCTGAAAAACACCCCAAGTTAATCTAAATCTCGTGACTAATGACTATGGTTACAACTTCTCAAGCTTACAATGTCAACTCTTGATTTTAGCATACAAAACTTGTTGAACTCTACATAAAATTTATTTTGCTTATCAAGTCTAAAATGATCGATAATAATTTGAAAGGTACACTTATTTCACAACTGTTGCATAAATAAATTTGAGGTTATTTTTTGGTTATAAAAATATTTAATCTATTGCTGTGGAATCATGGTTTGTTTTGGCAGATGTTAAAACTATTTTCTAAAACTGTTAAGGCAAGATTATGAAATTACGAGAAATGTACTTTCCTTTCATCATGACATATTTCTATCCAGGCGCAATGTAGGCTGGGCCAGTACCTGTAACTCCGTGGGTCAAACAGCAGGGTACTTCCTAGGTAATGTGCTCTTCATGGCGTTGGAGTCTGCAGACTTCTGTAACAAGTACCTGCGATCTGAACCTCAAGATGTGGGCATGGTAACTCTATCAAGTATGATGTGTATTTTGATTTTGTTTTATACCATTAATGATTTATTGAAATTTATTTTGTTGCTGTTTAAAGCTTGAGACATATATATCACGAAACTCTTGGACCTTCTGGGCTTATTTTGTAGTGTTTTTGGAGGAAAAGGCTTTAGGAAATCAGAATATCCCTTAGGATAGCTGTTCAAATTAAAAGTTATTGGCAAATATTGAAAGCACAGAGTGTGCCCTGTTCTATTTCCCGAGTAGTACTTACTACTACATGTACTAGTACTTGGTGTATTTGAAGTATATAGGTCTTAACTAGACACAAATATCTATGAAACGGTTATTAAAACTTTATTATTACTGGTTATTATGATTTATCTAGTCAATTTCTATTTCTTGTGGTAATTATGATTACACATAACCTTTAAAATATAAAGTGGCGCGTCGTGGGAAAACCGGGCCTAATGCATGTACGTAAAGTGTCGTCCGGGATTAGTCTGTGCAGACTGCACAGGCTAATCCAGGACGGCACTTTCTGCCTACAGTTAATTTATGTTTAGAAGAGACTTTCTTGAAATAGAAAATACCATAAAAGCGGAAATTGTCGTCCCGGATTAGCCTGTGTGGATTGCACAGGCTAATCCGGGACAACACTTTATGCACATGCATTAAGACCGGTTTTCTCACCACGCGCCTGTAATCTAATCATATTTTTAGCGTTACTTATTTATGTGATACAGAACAACAACAACAAACTGATAGCAATTGATGTCTGAATTGAATCAATGTCATGAACATTTGCAGGTTTCCTGTACTTCTGGGGCCTGGTTTTCTTCATCACTACGACCCTAGTGTGGATTTTGAAGTCAGAGAAGGTTGACCCGCAAGTGGACCCAGATCAGAGCATCGTGGAGACGTACAAACAACTGTACCGAGTCATCAAGCTCAAACCTGTCATTGCTCATTGCATGGTTCTACTTACTGCCAAGGTACATTATCTCTCCAGAGCTCTCGTTTTCATTATTTATGTGGCTTGATTCAGGCCCCATTCTGCCTTCTGGGAGTACGCTTTTTATGCCCCCACTTTAGAGGGGGGGGGGGGGAATATAGATGACAAAAAATGACATTTTTGGACTTGTGTCGCACATTACTAAAAAAGTATTACTGCTACAGTGATGAAACTTTATATACATATTAATCAACATGTAAACTTGTGCACCTGGGTATTTTGGTGCAGTTTTTCTGGACATCAGCGGAGTTATGACCCTTTTTTAAACAAAATGTGACATTTTTGGGCTTGTGTCGCGTGTAACTCAAAAATATTTATTGCTAGAGTGATGGAACTTATTAATAAGTATGTGAACTTTTGCACCTGGATATTTTGGTGCAGTTTTTTCTGCCATCAGTGGAGTTACAACCCTTTCTTTAGCAAAAAATGACATTTTTGGATTTGTGTCACCAGTAACTCAAAAAGTGTAACTGCTAGACTGATGAAACTTTATAAAATATTCATCAGCATGTGAACTTGTGCATGTGGGTATTTTGGTGCATTTTTTCCATCAGCAGAGTTTTGTGACAACCAGCGGAATGTGGGGGCATCCGTGTCCTATGGACACATGTCTAGTTTTCCCTGTTTCACTTGTAATTAAACTCAATTATCAAGTATAGGTAGTCACATGTGTTTTATTGATATTAATAAAGCACTTTGTTGGATTAAAAAAAAAATTGACCATTAACTAGTTTTGATCAAACTGCAATGCAAAAAATCGTTGAACTTAATTAGTTTATTCCCTAGATGTAAAAAGCTCCTGTCATGTACATGGATTTGTCTGCATATTAGAACATTTCAAAAACTTTGGTCTAGCTTTCCCCTGCTCCTTTTAAGCAGCCCTTTACCGTTACTGGTCCTAGATCTGCATACTAACCATAGTTTTCACTTCAGGTTACCTTTGCAGCCGCGGATGCATTATCAGGTTTGAAGCTCATCGAAGCTGGCATGCCGAAGACCACCCTGGCCATGTTCGCAGTACCCATGGTCCCTATACAGATCATCCTGCCTCTAGTCATATCCAGATACACCTCCGGACCACGGCCTATGAAGCTGTTCACTTGGGCCATACCGCCCAGGTTTGTTTGAAAAACAACATTTTTGTCTAGAGTATACATAGGATCTGACACGAGTTGTCATGTCATACCATAATTTATTAAACGAGTTCAGGAATTTTGTTAGTAAGCGAGCCTTTAAAGGTTTAAACATGGTCTCTTCATTTTTAATTGAAAATATGCAAAAATATGTTTAATTCCAAAACATGTTGACCATTTTTAGCTTGACTATTCGAAGAATAAGAGCTTTCCTACTACCCCCGGCGTCGGCATCCGCGTCTGAATTTGGTTAAAGTTTTTATTCAAAAGTGTTGTAACTTCAAAACTACAGAAGTTATTCACTTGAAACTTGGAATATACCTTTGTCATCAACTCGAGTGTCAGGGGCAACATTCCCCATAATGCTATTTTGTATTTTGACAGAGTTATGCCCCTTTTTCACTTAGATTTTCTGGTTAAAGTTTATATTCAAAAGTTTTGTAACTTCAAAACTACATAAGTTATTCACTTGAAACTTAAAACTTGGAACTAACCTTTGTCATCAACTTCAGTATCAAGGGCAACATTCCCCATAACTCTGTTTTGTATTTGACAGAGTTATGCCCCTTTTCCACCTAGATTTTATGGTTAAAGTTTATTTTCAAAAGTCTGGTAACTTCAATACTACAAAAGCTATTCACTTGAAACTTAGAATATATCTTTGTCATCAACTCCAGTATCAGGGTGAACATTCCCCATAACTCTTTTTTGTATTTTGATAGAGTTATGTCCCTTTTTCACATAGATTTTCTGTTTAAAGTTTATATTCAAAAGTTTTGTAACTTCAAAACTACATAAGTTATTCACTTGAAACTTGGAACTAACCTTTATCATCAACTCTAGTACGAGGGGCAACATTACCCATAACTCTATTTTGTATTTTGACAGAGTTATGCTCCTTTTTCACTTAGATTTTCTGTTTGAAGTTTATATTCAAAAGTTTGGTAACTTCAAAACTACACAAGTTCTTCACTTGAAACTTAGAACTAACCTTTGTCATCAACTCTAGTATCAGGGGCAACATTACCCATAACTATGTTTTGTATTTTGACAGAGTTATGCCCCTTTTTCACATAGATTTTCTGGTTAAAGTTTATTTTCAAAAGTTTTGTAACTTCAAAACTACATAAGTTATTCACTTGAAACTTGGAACTAACCTTTGTCATCAACTCTAGTATCAGGGGCAACATTTCCCATAACTCTGTTTTGTATTTTGACAGAGTTAGCCCACTTTTTACATAGACTTTGTGGTTAAAGTTTTTGTTCCAAGAATTTATAAACACTTAAAAATATTGTATTTTAACAAATGTATGCCCCTTTCTATATCCAAAATATGTACTAACTGAAATACTTTGAATAGTCGAGCGCGCTGTCCTCTGACAGCTCTTGTTTTGTTGACCTGCCAAGAGCGGTAGCAGGAGGGGAACAAAAAAAAGTCGGTGATTGTTGTAAAGTTATGTTTGCAGGGCATCTTTACTTCGTAAAGCATGGGCCGTATAAAATGTTTCTTCCCCTAGTAATATTTATTTTAAATGAATTTTTTCCTTAACTTTGACTGGACACATGGTTTTTTGTTGCAAATGCAAGAGAACACACAGCGATTTGAGGAATTGTTTAAACTCTCTGGGATTCTAATGATGGTGTTCACACATGTTGAGTTACCACATTGTTTTAAATCCATGGCTCCCTTTCAGGATTCTGATGGGGCTGGTCTACGCCTATATCGTCTACATCTCCCATTACATACAGACCTCACCCGGTGTGTTCCCAACCTACTTCTATCTCCTCATCCTTGGCAGCTACATGGTACATCAGGTATGGCTAAAAAGCAACTTCTGGTAGAGGCGTGTTGTGTGAAAACCGGGCTTAATGCATTTGCGTAAAGTGCCGGATCAGCCTGTGGTGTCCGCACAGGCTGTTCCGGAACGAAACTTTCCGCTGTTATGGTATTTTCTGTTACAACGAAGTTTCTTCAAAACATAAATCCACTGTAGGTGGAATGTGCCGTCCTGGATTAGCCTGTGCGGACTGCACAGGCTGATCGGGGATGACAATTTATGCACATGCACATTAAATCCAATTTTCCCGCGACACGCCTCTGGTGCATGTTTCAGTGTAGTTTTTGTTTTGTTTTGTCAGGGCTTTATTTGGCCAATTTTATAGCCGTTATTGGATCATAATTCACACTGGCAAAAGTTTTTTTTTCCCAAGTCCAATCCCAAAATTCACAATTGATGGTTTGACTTTCAAATGTTTGGAATAAAAGGTGTTCAGTGTAGAAATAAAGACTGTTGAAGTTGTAATACCGGTAACTGTTTTACTGATTTGTTTTTGTTCAGAGCATTCTATTGTATGTAATTTATGTATAATTATTCAAATTCTATTAATCAAACAATTTCATGGGTATAGGTCAGATTCCCAAAATGAAGAAAAAAAGCCCTGAATGTAGTTCTTGTTTCGTTTTACAAGTAAAGCAACTGTATTTATAATGCTCTTGAGTTACTGGGTGTTTCATTTACACTTGACATTAAATTGTTTTATTCCTTTGAAAAGTTAGTAGATTATTTTTTACTATATTGCAATAGGAAATATAACAAAAAAGTTTATAGTAGATTGTAGAAATGAAAAGGAGTTAATGCCCTTTGCATTAGCCAAATTATATACTGGCAATAATCTCTGGTCATTTTATATTACACAATTTATTATGCGTAGGTATATTATTAATCAAATTTTACTCAAGATGGAAGTGCTATTAAACATGTTACCACATAATTATGTTGTACTTTATACAGTTTCTTCACTAAAAAAAGTAGATGTAAAGGAGCAAAAAGTGTTAAAAATCAATGTTTATGCTCTAAAAGTAATTACACATACTTCATACTATTTGGGTTTGAACCAGTATGAATATCATGTACAGAAGTCATGTTCGAAAAATATAAATGGAAAGAACTTCCCTAACAGGTTTGAAATTCTGTGTTATTGTCTTATTATTTTTCAGGTGTTTGTGTACTGCATGTTCGTCTCCCAGATGGGATTCCATGCGAAGGTCAGTGACCCCATCATAGGGGGGACCTACATGACCCTGCTCAACACTGTGGCCAATCTGGGTAGGTTTGTTGGTTTATATGGATTTTTCGCCTTATTCAACAGTATTTCAGTCATATAACGGCGGTCAGTTAACCTACTCACACTTTTCCAGGGTAAGCTGGTTTACCAGTACTAAGTGCACATACTGATTCCAGTAACTGACAACTGCCCTACTTGAATCACAGGTAGGGGGAAAATAGCCGTATACATAATTTCATGACCAATCCCCACACAAGTTATGTGGCGGGGCTGGGAATCGAACCTGTGATCCTCGGATTTGTAGTCCAGCGCTCTACTAATTGAGCTAGCTGGCCCGGCTAATCTGGGTAAGTACAAGGGGTGGGGCTGGGAATCGAACCTGTGATCCTCGGATTTGTAGTCCAGCGCTCTACCAATTGAGCTAGCCGGCCCGGCTAGTCTGGGTATGTACAAGGGGTGGGGCTGAGGCTCTGGTTGTCAGGTTGGCGAGAAATTTGAGTCATTCTGAAATAGGTATAATAAGAGTGTTGTTGTTGGTTATGTTTTGCTGAACATGGTGTAACTCCAGTGTTTTGGTTGTTGTTTTGTTTTTAAAAGAACACAAGAAAAAATATTTGAAAATAAATCTTGAGTACAAGATCTGTTTTCATGTTCTGAGATTTGCTTGAAGAAACACAAGTTTGTTTCATTCACACACAATAAATATAGGCATCCACATTTCATTTAAATTATTGTACAAATTCTATTCATTTCTGGTACTTCTGCTGGTACGAGAAAGCATGAATACCACAGTTTGTCTGCTGCATACAAAATACATGTTAACAGAATTCACATTTCATAAAAAGTATTGTACAAACTGGTATTACTGACCTTTCTGTTTCTAGGTGGCAACTGGCCCACCACTGTCGCCCTGTGGACGGTGGATACTCTCACCTGGAAGTCATGTGACGGGGCGCTGGACCAGACGTGTTACACGGCGGATGCAAGTCATGTGAGTCACAGATGGTGTATATTACTGATGTAGTCAGACTTATAAATCGGATGCAACTGAATTCAAATTTGTATTAAAGTGAGAGTTGAGATTATAAGTTGGAGCAATAATGTTACACGGTCTGTGCAAGTCACATTAGTCAGCTAGTGGGAAACAAAATCCATTGCATGTTTCTGTAAACATTTTGTGCAATATTGGGTCAGAATAACATAACAAAACTTGATTTTAATTTAATAAAAAAATATTTTCTTTTAAGTTTTAATTTTAAGTTAAGATGCAGCTGTAATTCAAGTTATCGCGATGAGGAACAAAATCCTTGGCATATTAAAAAAGTAGTAAGTAGATAAATAATGGATGGGTGAAATTATAACAGAATTAATGTTACTGAATTCAAACGTCCTGCATAATGGATAATATTATAAGTTAAGTCCTGCCAGTATGAATATGCCGTAGGCCTGTGTTTTTGATAAGTCAGTTGTGGTTGTTCCATGAAGAAATATGATACTCAGAGCAACATATCCGGCACGTATTTGCGTAAATAATCAATTCTGGAACACCTGTTATGCAATTAATTTAAAAGTTAATGACTGACAAAATTCAGTTACTATATTGAATACTCAAATGTTGCAAAACAGACTGCGTAAAGACTGGACAAAGTTTATAGATAGTCAACAAGTGAAAATGTGAGTGTTCAGTGCAGTTAAATATGACATGTGACCAGTAGTATTTTTATTGCATCGTTCATGCTTGGTTGTGAAATGGTAAGCATACTGATTTGGGTATATCTAACTTTCAATTAATGTTAATGGCGTAATGTTATTTCAAGTACTCAATTAAATTACTCAGTACTCAATTATTTTTAAAATTGTGGGGTAATACTAAATTCTGGCAAAATCCTTATCTGTTGCTCTGATACTTTGTAAGAAAATCGACTATTTCACCAGTTTTAGGAAACATTCTTAATGTAAACATTGTTGCATTCCAGGCCTGTAAGGAAGCAGGTGGCACCTGTATAACAACATTGGACGGCTACTACATAGAATCAGCCCTGTGTATGATTATTGGATTTTTATGGTTGCTATGGGGACGAAAGAAAGTGCGAGACTTGGACGAACTAGATATAAAGGCCTGGAAAGTGTCCTGATACACAGCTGAATTTCATAGTCCATTATTAGTGTAATAAATTAAGACTTAAAAATGATTTGAGGGGCGTCGTGGGAAAACCGGACTTAATGCATGTGCGTAAAGTGTCGTCCCGGATTAGCCTGTGCACTACACACAGGCTAATCCAGGACGGCACTTTCCGCCTACAGTGGATTTATGTTTAGAAGAGACTTTCTTGAAACAGAAAATACCATAGAAGCGGAAAGTGCCATCCCAGAATAGCCTGTGCGAACTGCACAGGCTATTCCGGGACGACACTTTACGCACATGCATTAAGAGCGCCACATTTTAACATTGAAGGTATTTAGAATAAAGACATAACCGGGATTGAGGATGAAACTATTGTACCTGATATAGAACTTTTAAGCAGATACAACAGTTCCACGCTTAAACCTTGATGTGAGATTTTAAAGAAGATTAAATTATAAAACTATTTTTGTTATATATTAATCTCAGTTAAGTTCTTTTCCATTGTTATTTTGCCTCAAGGGAGCAGGGACTTCTGTTTTATGTTCACATCAGGATACTTTTGTTATGTACTGGTAACTACAGTAAAAATAGTTTAATAAATATTCTCTTTTATTTTTTATGTTATTGAATGTTCAGTGTCACATTGATTTGATATAATAGTGTTAGATTTTTTAAACTACGGTATATGTCTCTGTTAGCCATAGGTGATCATTAGATACACATTCTGTTAATATTGAACAATACACACGTGGTACAAAAGTAACAAAATGCAATGTTCATGCTAAACATAGATTTGGTATTATTTATTATTTTATGACATCAGTTAAAGTATGTACCCTGTTGACCACATATTCAACATGAGTACACAGTATAATAAAAGGTAATAATGCATTAAACATAGTATTTGCAGCTTATAGTTTAAATTATTCATATGTTATTTATTAAAATAAGTCAAATTGACACAAAAATGAATGAGTTGTGTTCAAAATTTTGTGGACAACACCCACATTCGTTTTCACACGTCTGATAAGTTTTGCTGTGTCTGTTATGACAGTCATCGGAATTAGCAAACAAGCAGGGGCGGTATTCACAAAGCATCTCAAGTTAAATTTTATCCTTATCCTTAAATTTGGAAATTTCCTCAACTGTATAATTCCATTAAGAAACAGTTTAGCATTAAGTAACACTTTAAAATAGCATCATTCTGAAAGTGTTATTTGAGCAATATCAACAAAATATGCGTCGATTAAGTTCAGAAATATAGTACATTCAGATTTTGCACTTAAGTGAAAATATTTCAGAAATTGCATAAGATGCTTTGTGAATACCAGCCAGGCCCTCTATTCTGATATTATTACTTGTGAGCAGGAACATGTTACATGCCCGCCTATATACCAGCCCAGGCCCTCTATTCTGATATTATTACTTGTGAGCAGGAACATGTTACATGCCCGCCTATATACAACTGAGATTTTTTGCTAGCCAGGCCTGGTATTTATAAAGAATCTTAGTCAAAAATTTAGAAAAATCTTTAAATTCGGATATTTAATTATTGGATTTTCTGACAAAGTAATGCATTTCCGGAAGATTTTGACACATAATTTTCAATATAATTCAAAGTGTATTAATATTTAGCTTTAGTCATGCAAATGTTCCAAAGCATAGTGTTTTAAACACAAATTCTAATTTTGACTTATGTTCAACTTAAGTTAAGAATGGCTTAAGAATCTTTATAAATATGGGCCCAGGGCCCGTATCCACAAAGCTCCTTAGTGAAAACTTAAGGAAATGTCTTAAAATCATTAAATTCCTTAAGTCTGTGGCTGGTTATTTTGAAGTTAATTTTGTCTTAAATGGTGATAATCGTGTAAAGAATCAACGTATGCTTCTCATTTTACCACATGTCAAATACAAAACATTGATGTTCACACGGAAAATAATGTTTGGATTGTTCACTTAAATATGACTTAAGTTAAGATTGTCCTCAGAAGCTGTGTAGATATGGCCCCTGATTCAACATTTACCACTGAAGGTGGGCTTGTGCTTTTTTATCACTGTTCTTATTATATAGTACTACAGATATGAATGAATTTGATAATGTACAGGTATTCATTGCACACTTTTGCTTTGAGAACAACAATCTCACCGTAGCTATATACATCCATTATTTGTTGTATTACTATGTTGGGCAGCCATTTGTATTTATTACTGTCAATGCGGTGAATATTAAATTGGGTATGGCAGATGTCCATTGTCTCTTATGTTACAATTACTTCATGAATTTTGTATGTCTTAAGAAGAAAAAAGAGAAGAAAATACAACTTGTATATATTTATTTAATTCAATATCTAAAGAGATATTGAAATAAAAATAATGAATATCTGTATGTTGTTGCTTTTTTTATCACGTTTTCAGCCTTTACCTAATCATGATAGGCTAGAGGCATAACTAGGCATATTCCTTCACACATGTGCGTATAAATTGTAAAACATTCGTGTAGGGAAAGATCTAGGACCACAAAGGGTACAGGGTGCTGCTAAAAAGAAGCAGGGTGGAAAGCTGGACCAGCTTCTTGACATTTTCTTATAAAATTTACTAAATCCCGGGTTTTCCAAGATTCTATTGCTTCTAATTAAGGATTACTAAAGCATACTCTATTCATTTGTCATTGAATATTTGCAAAATTGTATTATTATTTTTTTATTATTATTATTTATTATTATATATTATTTATTTATATTATGTATTATTATTATATATTATATTATTTTTTATTTTATTATATATTATTAATTTTTTATATTATTATATATTATTTATTTTATATTTTTATTTCTTTAGCAGTTATGCATATTTTTAATAAATATTTACGTTTGAATAAGGCCATGAGGTTCATTTTTAGTTTCTCAGATCTGCCGCACCCGATATCTTTTAAAATACAAACAAAAATTGGAACACAACCAATATTGTAAAAATGATAAACCAAAATATTAATAAAAAATCGTTTTCATCCAATCATTAGGCTTGCATTGAAGAAATAAACCCCCATAGAATAAACATTGATTTATTTCAACACTGTGGTGATAAAGCACACACGCGCAGACTAATGACGTCATCTTGTTGATTTTATTTTCGTGACTTCATTGTATGTCTTTCTTAATATTTAGTGTGTTTTCTTTGGTTTATTTTCAAAATAAAAACAGAAAATTATGGGATAAATAGAATACTAGGTAAGTGTTGAATAAAGATTTAAGTTTATTTGCTGGGCACGAAAACGTGAACCACTCGCCAAGGCTCGTGGTCCAGGAGGCCGTTTTATCAACGTGCCGTAGGGCGGTCGTACATAAGATTCGGTCGTACGACAGACGTAAGACCGGTGGACCGTTTTATCAACACAATCGCAGCTACGACGTCATAAGATTTTGGCTAAAATGTAAGACTGATAGAAGGCACTCTTAACGGTCGTAAATATGGCTACTTCATGTCAAATCACAGGCAAAGCATTAATAAAAATATGCATTTAAAACAGTTGTAACATTAAAGATAATTTAAAACAATCAAATAGTACCTGTGTCATCAGGAGACAGTGTTATTTTGGCTGATTAACATAGGAAGCACCGATCAAATATAAGTTATGAGGGTGCATTGCTGGAAAAATTAGATTTTACAGTTTACATTCACTTGAAGATTGAATGTTGGCTTGTTGCTGCTTGTCTATGATTCGGAAATCGTCCAACCTCGAAAGTTTAAAATCAGACGAGTGTAATTCTACTTATCAGTTTAAACTTTAATCATTAAAACGATCTTGGAACTAGATCTAATCAGATTTCAAACCCCCAAAAAATGGGAAAACGTCATGACTTTCAGTCTGGTTTCACGTTTTTCACGTCGTAAGAGCGTGAACAATCTTAGCTGCGAACGGACACTTACGATCACCTTCATAAAACGGTTGTGCGCTGGTCGCAAGTTCGGTCGTAAACCCCGAACTTAAGATAAGATCAGTTTAAGATACGATCTGTTGATAAAACAGCCTCCAGGTTTTTTAAGCCTCGCTAAATAAGCTTATCTTTATTCAACACTTACCAAGTATTCCCTATATTTCCACTGAATCAATAATAATGCTGTATTCCTTATTGCGATTAAAAGAAAGTTCTCAGCTCAGTTTAAATGTAAAAACACAGTGAAACATATATTAATGCAACATAAATGATTGCATCATATTATTATTGCTAACATCATATTTACTGTGCAAAAAATAAGTTTATAATAGATTTTTTTTAAACCTGAAACTGACAGTTTTTCCAAAAATGTATGAGAAGCTGAAAATAAAAAATCTCTAACCTTATATAGAAGTTTGTGTATACCTTAAGCTTAACCTTTGTAGTAATCTGTATGTTTCAAGAACAAAACAGGAAATCAAAAATCAAATGTGGCGCGTCGTGATAAAACCGGCTTAATGCATGTGCGTAAAGTGTCGTCCCGAATTAGCCTGTGCAGTCCGCACAGGCTAATCCAGGACGACACTTTCCACCTACAGTGGATTTATGTTACCATTAAAGCAGAAAGTGTTGTCCCGGATCAGCCTGTGCGGACTGCACAGGCTGATCTGGGACGACACTTTACGCACATGCATTACGACCGGTTTTCTCACAAATAATGTGCAGTCATCAACGACAAGCTCAAGGCATTATTTAAGGGACCTGTTCACAGATTGACAAATTGACAATTTTTCAATTTTTATTTGTCATAGATCCCAAAAACAAAAATATATTACATATACTGGTATACAAGCAAAATAACAGAAATTACAAATAAATGTTGTGTTGTTTATGAAAAATCCTCAATTGAAATTCATAAAATTATAAAGCGTTTGTAACGCTTTTTATCAATATTTTGGAAAACACGTGTATCACTTACATAGCATGGAGAACACGCGTATCACTTACATAGCATGGAAAACACGTGTATCACTTACATAGCATGGAAAACACGTGTATCACTTACATAGCATGGAAAACACGTGTATCACTTACATAGCATGGAAAACACGTGTATCACTTACATAGCATTCAAGATTCACTGACATGATTTAAGTCAGAATGATCAAGTGGTTACAGCAACAGATTTTGATTCCAGCAGTCGTAGGGTCTGGCGAAGGCAAATCTTTATTTTTTTCTTCTTTACATGTTTTTGCAGTCAAGACATTAAATGACATTTTTTTAAATACGAAAATCTGTGAAAAAGTCCCATTTAGGCATTAATAACATGTTATCAAATATTATAAAAGATTTGTTCCAACTTGAACATTCAATTGTTCTGAGGATTACCAAGTAAATTGTATTACAATAATAGTGGAGACTTAACCTTACTGTTATGCAATACAAGATTTTTGATTTCACCCAAATATAAACATGTCCATTGATAATGTTGAAAGGGAATCTAATCTTTACAAAGCATTACATAAGTGAGAGATTAGTCTTAATGGAGTTATTCCCCATTCAATGATATTGTTCTGAATAATTTGTTAGTAGGTGAAATAATGGAATATATGTTTTCTTATCAGATATCCTACATTTTGACCTTGGTATTCAAAACTTAAGTGAAAATGCTAAAAGGTAAACATGAGATTGTTCTAGAATATGGTCCATGCATCATAACAACTGCAAAGAAGACAAGAGCTGTCAGAGGACAGCGCGTTCGACTAGTTTTTCAGTTGGTACATATTTGGGAAAGTGGAAGGGGCATACATTTGTTGAAATACAAAACTAAGTTATGTCAAGTATTTCATCAAATTATTACAAGTTTCAAGTGAAAACCTTATGTAGTTAATAACTTGTGTAGATTTGTTAGTTATAAGAGTTTTGTATATAAACTTTAACCAGAAAATCTCTGTGAAAATGGGGCATAACTCTGTCAAAATGCAAAACAGAGTTATAGGGAGGTTGCACCTAACTTGAATAACTTGTGTAGTTCTGAAGTTATAAAAGTTGTGAATATAAACTTTAACCAGAAAATCTATTTTAAAAGGGGCATAACTCTGTCAAAAGACAAAACATAATTAAAGGGAATGTTGTCCCTAACACTGGAGATGATGACTAAGGTATATTCCAAGTTTCAAGAGAATAACTTATTTAGTTTGGCAGTTACAAAACTTTTGAATAAAAACTTGAATCACAAATCTATGTGAAAAAGGGGCATAACTCTGTCAAAATACAAAACAGAGTTATAGGGATTGCTGCCCCTGACACTGGAGTTGATGTAAAAGGTATATTCCAAGTTTCAAGTGAATTACTTATGTAGTTTTGCAGTTACAGGACTTTTGAATAAAAACCTTAACCAAATTCAGACGCGGACGCCGGGTCGACTAGGGAACATCACCTATTCTTTAAATACTAGTAGTCGAGCAAAAAATACAAACACAGATACAGAATTGCATAGATTTTAATTTGCTATAATTAACAAGAAAACAAGCCACTTATTAATATCACAGAAACATATTACTGGTAATAAGAAATATATCTATTTACATAATATTTTACAACACACTACATTCCTCATGACGCCTATTTATAAGGTTCATAAAAATAATGTAATTATTAATATAAACAACAAAAAGGACTATCATAATAACAGCAGTACATGCTCAGTAAAGCAGTGTATGACCATATTTTTCACAAATCATATGTTTCACATATCTGAAAAATATGATCACATTCTTCACAGGTGTGAAAATGGAGATCTTATTCTTCACATATCAGAGTCTTCTCTGTAGTTTATGATCGCATCCAGTTTTTGATATGCAATGGAGTCATCTCTATTGTGATCCTCTTGCATACCGGGCTTATCATATTCTTTACACTAAAAATTGTGACAAATGTGACATCTTATTCTTCACAGGTGTGTGAAAAATATGATTTGTGAAAAATATTATCCTACATAGCAGGTACATAAACCGCTACCTTTTCTACGTGTCTGACAGATTCAATGCACTTGTAAAGCTGTTTCAATGATTGTCAAATAACATACAACTGATGATATGTAAACCCACAGTGAAGTCCATGCAATATTATGCAATATTATGTCATATTATGAATGTAAATAATAATAATAACGATAATAATGAGCAGAGTTTACAGAGCTTTGAGACTAGTGTAACATTGAAATGAAAAATAAAGCATGACAAAACTACATGATATATTCAACTAAAAGCTGTTTTTTACCGGTGCACATTAAAACATATTATGCCAATATAAAATAGTTCTCATAAATGCTATCAATATAACATTAGTAATATGTGGGTTTTAATATCAACAAGCTACCATATACAAATATTTAAAATGTCATTGTTTTTAAAATGTAAATCAACATGGTATGCTTCCCTTTCTAACTAAATGTGTACTTGGTTATTAGAAACTCAACCTAAAACCTAGATGTGTGGACGGTTACATTTGAATGTAAATGTAAAGGCACCAACACTGGCATAGCCAAATTAATATAGACTTGAACATAAGGCACACATTCGTAGAAATGTTAAATATGACAAAATTTTCATATATAATTTATAAAAATAATGAAGCAATTTTAGTAGAGAACAACCACATTCATAAACTAGAAATATGACAAAAGAACAAGAACACGACAAATCTTTTGCATATATTGAAATACGAGTACATATTAGTAGAGGGCCACTCTGTGCAGAGGACTTGAAGTGACTATAATATTGTTGTTTCAATGCTAATGTGACAATGGCTTGAACAGCCCAAATGCAGTTAGAATTGTGTTTGTTTGTTTGGATTTTCCACTGTATTTAACAGTATTTCAGTCATATAACGGTGGTCAGTAAACCCTCGGCAAGATTAGCCGATCTAAGCGGTTAACAAGTACCAAGTGCACATACTTATGCCAGTAACTGACGACTGCCCTACTTGAATCAGAAGTAGGGGGAGAATGGCTGTATATATTATTTCATGACCAATCCCCACACAAGTTATGTGGCCGGGCTGGGGCTCGAACTACCGAACCCCGGATTGACAGTCCAGCACCATAACAACTGAGCTAGCCGGGTCCAGCAAATGCAATTAGAGAATGTTTACAATTCTAAATAGATATTTACCATTAACTACTAGTTCCTTGCTACCAGTAAGTAGTTTAACCATCAATTTTTAATTAGATACATAATAACAATTATTTAACTTAAAATGTAACACATGTTCCTTGTACATTTATATTTGGGGGTTGGGGCGACAATACACTGTACTCTTATAAGTTGTTGAATAACATGTTGGTATAGTCTTATTTCTGGACCAGTTTTTCCTGTATGCAATTTATTTTTGTTCTGTTAATAGGTGACTCTAGAGCCACAAAAATGTCTACGGTAATAATATGTCACCACAAATATTTCTTCAAACTGAAATCTATTCCATTTACATCATAATTTGCCAAACAATATCAGTCTTATAATGAAATTCTACTTTTAATGAAACACATGCATGTATAGTAAAACTGTCTTTATATCAGATAAATTGATATATACCTTGCCTTTAAATCAATTAAATCTGAAGATAAATGGATACCAATCTGAAATAAATCTGAAACTATTTTTTAAATATTGATTCCAACAGGTGGTGGTTTTTAATAACTGACTTGTCCACAACTACACAATTATTAAGGCTGTAGGATAGGCATTTCTACAGTGGGTATGGTCCAAACAAACATGGTTACTACAGCAAATAAACAAACAGTTTAAAACTGAAAGAAAATCAATTACTTCAAATAAGAAATTTGATATTTTCGGTTGTTCTATGATTCTGGTGTTAAAATCAATTAAAAAATTGAGTGTTTTTTTTCTTTCAAAATACATTCTGAGCTTAAATACTTTGATATTTGCATATCACTGGTATACATATATTATGCAATCACACTTCTCTTATTTCTTATACAATTTAATCCTTTGATTTTGTTGACCATTTTAATAGACCAAAACCATGCTTGCCTCGTTTTTAAAATATGTCACTTGTACTGAATATCTGGCATTTTTGCCGTATATCATTAGACAATTACTAATTAAATAATGCTGTTTATTCCAATTTTGGGGAAAAAAATGAATTGAGACTGCAAAATGAAATTCTCTTGCGGATTTATTAAATACGTTAAAGTGTGTATATGTACGATCTTACAGTTATAGAGGCATAAATACAAATAACAAAATAAAGTTTATTATCATATATTTCTATTCAAAATTGAATAAACGTTAAGAACAAACATTGCTTTCGAATAAAAACCAAACAGTTTTTGTCTGTACAGGCGGAAACTCAAATACATGTATACATGTCGACCTGACAGTTGGTTTAGGTTACACAAGGCTAATAAACGATGCAAAAGTCAACACGAAGACTTGTTGATTTATTTCATATTTAAGTGTTTACTTCGTCACTGTTATGTTTTTTCTGTCTGCTTTCAAGTTTTATTGTCACTTTCATCTGCTTATTTTGAAAATACTTGATGAAAGATCGTACATACACACTTTAAACGCTTGAGCTTCTTTTCCAATTATTTTCAAAGAATGTGCAAATTATACGATATTATGACTTTAATACAAAGGGCTTTTATTCCGAGGCTGGGGAGGGGCCCAGGCCCTAAGGTTTTGGGGAAAACTATCTGGGGCCCAGGCCCTAAGGTTTTGGGGAAAACTATCTGGGGCCCAGGCCCAAAGGTTTTGGGGAAAACTATCACAACAAATTTGACAAAGGGGAATGAAAAATTCTAGTGCAAAGTCAATTTTTGGAAAAAAGTGCATGATTTTAAAGAAATAAGGTGAAAAAGCACTGATATCTTTCAAATGTTAAAATATCCAATCATAAGGAACTGATAGTATTTTTCCTATTCTTTTGGGTACCAGTCCCTTTCATAAATTTATAAAAATGTGTATGACTATACTGCTTGGTAAGATGTGTAAAGTATAGCTTGGACGAACTGACCTGAGGCGTAAAAAAAAATGTTTGTTTCAGGTTAAATGCCCCCAAAAATAAGGGTAGGTAGGTAGGGAATTTTTTTTTTTTTAACTGAATAAATATTCAAAGTCTGTAATATCATAAAACATTGTTCTAAAGTGGATGTTATCAAAACAAAACACTTATTTATCCAAAAAACATTTAAACAAAAAAATATCTGACCCACTCAATAAAATGTTCTAGGGTCCGGGGCTTTTTTTTAGGGTAGGTCCTGTAACCTGAAACAAACGCAATTTTTTTTTACGCCTAACATTCATGGACTCTATTAGCATAATTACGAGCATGAATTATTTCCTATATTTATACTAGGTCTTGTTCATGCACATGTTTCACGTGTTTATTGATACCAACTGTTTATTCAGTGGAATGCTCTGGCATCAATTTCGCTTGATACCAGTATGGAAAATAAATTAAATAAATATATTTGTCATAAAAGACTGGTAATACAAGGGTTTGGAAATCTCATGCCCGACTTGTCCGACGTGGGCAATTTTACTGTCGGACAAGTAAATTTTTTCTGTCTACTTGTCCAAGTACAAGTACCATTTCAGAGTGTGAAAATGACGCAAAAGTTGGAAGTTATTTATCATGTTAATAAATCTAAAATACATTTGCATAGCATTTTATTATTTAATAAAATATACATCAGGAAGGCCTGGAATAAAAACTTTATTTTTTTTTGGACAAGTGACTACTAGCATTGCCTGCGGACAAGTAGATTTTTGCAATGAACTTGCCCATGGACAAGTAAACCATTTTGATATTACCCCTGTGTAATATATTCGTGCACAAAGGTAAGTGTCCACCCCTGTGTAATATATTCCTGCACAAAGGTCAGTGTCCAATTTTTTTCTCCAAGCTACAATATTTATGGCTAATAATTGACAACAGGTTTGTTACTAAGCAACTAAATCATGTAATATTTAACCAGAAAATATGTTACCTGTCTAGAAATCTCTTTTATCCAGTATATATCTTCGAACCATATTTTTGCGTCACTGTTTCAGTAATGTGTTATACACTTCAATGCTTTAAATAACTTGATACATTTTGCATCACAGCGACACAGTTGCACATTGCAGATTGATAATCATTCAATTACCATGCAAGAAAAAAGTGGTAATAACATTAGCATTACGTACCGACCACAAAAAATGTCTCGAAAGAATAATCCATGTACTGGTTCAACATGCAAAGCAGATGTGCATGTCAAGTGAAAAAGATTCAAACACACAAATCACTTAAAATACTAATATGAGGTGTGTCGTGGGAAATTCGGGCTTAATGCATCTGCGTAAAGGGTCGTCCAAGATTATCCAGGATGACACTTTCCGCTTTTATGGTATTTTCTGTTTCTAGGAAGTCTCTTCTAAACATAAATCAAATGAAGGCGGAAAGTGTTGTCATGGATTAGCCTGTGCGGACTGCACAGGGTAATCCGAGACGACACTTTAGGCAGATGCATTAAGCCCGGGTTTCCCATGACACACCTCATATGTTTTAGTTCTGTCATTAAGAATAACAGCATTCATATACAAACCTGAAAGAAGAAACTACATTTTGTAGCTATGCATTTGTCCTATTTGATACATCTTGGATCAGTAGGCCTTTGAACTCATATGTAACAATATACAGGTAATTTAAAGAAAATGTCGCTACAGATTTTCTTAACATTTCTTGCCATTAGAATCTTACAATTATGAACTATAACAATAAGACATATAAATGAAATAAAGATGCATTGCAACTTATAACTTTGCAAATTGTTTAACATTCAAAAAACATTTTAACAAAAATTATGGTATAACATTCTAGTTATTGGAAACAAACATCTGTTCATAAGCTTACCATAAATGACATCCATTCATTTATTATAGTTAGTTTATTTATTCATGATGGTATGGTAAGATATTTAAGTAACAATACAATTCAAGACAATATAATTATAAAGTATTAACTGAACTACATTATAATTATATAATTTTGTGTAGTCACAAAGCCCACCAACTGAAAATATTGTATACGATATTGTTAATACAGTTCAAATGTCTATTCTAGTACTAACATTATATATATATATTCTTGATAGGAAATTTGAGCTTAAGTAAGTATAATTTGTATTTTAAATGTCAAGTATGTTTCGATTGTCCCAAATTTTAAAAGGCACATCACACACAAATTATGAGGTAGATTAAAGAAACAAACCAATGCAGTAAACATAAATATATGCACAATATCATTGTTAAAACAAGTGTTTAATTGATTAAAGCATACACTCCTAAATGCAAAAAAATCAGATTAAAAACCTAAAATTAGTTGCAAAAATGTAAAATATTAGCCACAGTAACAATTGTTGCTAAAGAACAATTTACTTGCTCATAGTACCGATACATTAAACTAGTAAATGCAATAAAAAAACTAGATGTGTCACAGACACAGATGCCCCCATGACGCATGTTTGGACAGAGACACAGGGTGTGTCAAGAACCCAAATTTTTGCCTCCAAAAAGTTATTTTCATATACTAGAGTAGGAAAAATGACAAAGGGCCATAATTCGGCTAAAATTGGTCACAGCCAGAATTCCTTCCTATACAACCACTATTCTTTAAGGTTCTTCAGCTGTACAAAGACTTCTCCTTTCTTATATGATCATTGCAGTAACAGCAATATTGCCACTGCTTTTGCTTGACAAATTGATCTTAAGTTGTCATACTGCAAAACTTTCAAATTTTGATCAATTTATCATGTTTTCAAGAAAAAACAGCAAAAACATCCCACTCTATTATACGATTATACACCAGAGGAGTCTATCGTTCATACTATACGGTATAACACGTTTACATATCTGTCTCTTATTCCAGATATTCCATGAAAATCATCAGTAATTTATACATTGCAGTATGCCAATATTGGGATCACAGTATGTAAACTTTTTAATGCACGCTCATTGATCACCACCCTTCAATACAGAAATTTAACCATCTTTTTATGTAAAATTAATGTTCTGGAAAAGAAAAACGTGCGCAAGTAAGGTCTTCATGAAGGAAAATCAACTAAATGTAAATAAAATAGGGAATCATTTTTGTTTGGTGAAACAAAACAACATGTAGTTATACCAGCCAAACATAGACTGACAACTTATCACTGAATGGTTGTTTGTTTTAAAGTATTCAAATAAAATATAATGACAAATGCTGATAACCCATGTTGGCATGATGGTAGATATAAATTAAGAATCCCAAGTTAAAACCCATGTAAATTTTAAATGCGTGGAAATGATACCAGAAATACTCTGTAAATGCATCACGGATGAAAGACATAATTTTTTATACCCGCGATAGAAACATTTAATGTAATGTCATCCTGTCAATTGTAAAATATGTATCATAAATCTTTCGCGTATAGTCACTGGAAAAAAAAATGGGCCACTATTCAAATACCTTTATGTTGTCAGTGAATGCCTTATTTTCACAGTAGATTATTAAATTACACGTGAAGCATGCATATACAGTAAGATGCACATTGAACAGGTTTTAAGGAACATGCAAATGGCAATTTGCGTACAGTTGTTACAACTTCAAATTAGTACAATAAGCATTAGTTTTTGTACATATTACCCATATGGGTCCCCATGCATCAACAATGTTTTGTGGTCTCTATCTTTCCTTTCTGTGAAATTAAGAAAATGTCAGAATGCAGATGCAACATGTACACTTATTTATCTTGGAACACACTGTATTGTGTTTTAATTGTAATACATTGTAAAACAGACACAAAACATCGACAATGTGGCACTGTGTAAACAGTAATTTTAAAATAAAGAATTAGTGCACTATAAAATGTATACAGAATACAATAGTGACAGAATTTTGCTTGGAGATTTGGGTATGAATTATTTTGAATTAGATCAAAATCAAATTTCATTATGCAGCTACCAATATTTTACCCCGGGGGCGGGGGTGTGGTGGGGCGGTGGGCATATACGGGACTCAGACTGGTCGGATTTTAGATCCCGGTAATATTGGGCCCCCCCCCGGGCGATTTGATACCAAGCATCTCCTTCTGTCGGGATTTAGACAAAAATGCTTTTCTCTAGGGTGGGCAATTAGACCCCCAAAAATAAAATTAGTCAAATTCCCCTGGGTCTCCTCCCTGGGGGAAAATATTGATAGGTGCATTATAGGTATGTGAACTCAATACATATTAACTCTTTAAATGTCTTATGAGTATAAAAATTGAAACATACATCATGAAATAACATTATGCAGACAAACTTCTTTTACCCTGATCTGATTACAAATACCAGTAAGCAATTGTATCAAGTGCAAATGAGGGTAAAACATGCAAGCGCATTGCACTTATTAACTGTGATTGCATTATCAACCAACGCCTAAATTATTTTTAGACCAGTATGTAAGTTTGAATACAATTTGGCAAGTAAAAGTCGTATGTGAAATAATCTCTAAACCAAAAATAGTACTAATCTCTAAGACTAGCACAGAAAATTATTTGTAAAGGACAGGTAATTGCCATAATGGTTCAAGACAGACCCAAATGATTAAATTCTTTCGCACATTGATAGAATACCACTTCATTGTGTCAACTATTGGATATTTCACGATGATAACAGAAAATTGGCACCAATTTAAAGCTTCTTTTACAAAAGGTTGTCAATATTTGGCTGAAGGTTTTGTTATTGTTGGGGTTTAAAACTTAACTCCAGTTAAATGCAATTCAAATGTTTTATTTTAAAGACTGTTGAAAATCAGCTGTTTCCAAACCCGTTCTGTCCCTTAACAATAGAATAAAATATTATAACTAGTAAATGCTTGATATGTTATACATACATATAAAAAAATGTTAGCTTACAATTTTTGATAAGTGCATACTGGTACTATTGCTACAATTGATACATCTAATACTTAAATATACATAAATCAGGTGTGTCGTGGCAAAATGGGGCTTAATGCATGTGCATAAAGTGTTGTCCCGGATTAGCCTATGCAGTCCACACAGGCTAATCCAGGATGACACTTTCCGTTTTTATAGTATTTTCTGTTTCAAGGAAGTCTCTTCTAAACATAAATCCACTGTAGGCGGAAAGTATCGTCCCGGATTAGCCTGTGCAGACTGCATTAAGCTCGGTTTCCTCATGACACGTCTCAAATACTTTCTTGTATTTCTTGATAATTATATAATTATAATTACATACATAAATAAAATGTTCATGTCTGGAAGATTAATGAATACTGAAATTAATATAGAATGCTTAAATGCTTTTGTGAACATAAACATATAAACTACTCTGTGAATATTATTGATAATATTTATAATAATTTATAATAGATATTTACCAAATCTGTTTGCATTTCTACATCTTTGGATATTTGTTAACACTTGGTGCTTAGATGCTACAGGGGTGTGGAAATATCAAAACTGTTTACTTGTCCATGCTATTAACAACGTAAATTAATGTGCTGACATGAATAGTATAAATTGATTGCTATCACTTTCTCATCATAATATACTCAATTAATATCTGTTTATGTTAGTATTTTGCAATTTATAACAGTACAAAATTTTACATGTTTTGTTACACAACTCTATTTATGTATGCTTTCTTATTGTATGCCATGTATTATGGGCCGGATGCCTATTATTGTATGCCATGTATTATGGGCCGGATGCCTATTATTGTATGCCATGTATTATGGGCCGGATGGCTATATGTACCACATAAAAAATTTAACTTGAACTAAACTTGAACTTGAACTTGGACAAGTTCATAAAAATCTACTTGTCTGCAAGCAACAGTCACTTCTCCAAACAAAAATATAGATTTTATTACAGGCCTTCTTGATATAGTTTTGATTAAATAATAAATAAAACACAATTTGTTTTTTAAATCTATAGGTATAAAATAATAGTAATATGAATTTCCATATTTGACATCTTTTTATCACCCTGAAATTGTACTTGTCCATGGCCAAGTAGACAGGAAACAATTACTCGTATGACAGTAAAATTACCCATACGGACAAGTCGGACATAGGATTTCCACACCCCTGATTTCTATCTCTTAACTCCTTTTTTTTATATTTACATTTCTGGAACATGATTTCTATCTCTTAGCTCCTTGTTTTTTTATATTTACATTTCTGGAACAACAACTATAATTTACAGACATTTAAACCATATTGGCAAAATCAATGTCTTGTTATTGTTATAAAATGGGCATGATTTTTTCTTGCTACTGTAATTTCCATCATACAAATCTATATGCTTTATTTACGAACATAAAACAAATATCATCACATTTGTGCACATGTTACAGGTTAAATGAATGAAACAACCTTATTTCCATTGGCGGATTCAGAGGGGTGGAAGCGGCGTACCCCCACTCTATAACTGTCCAACATTTGATTTTTAAGCCTGATTTTCAAGCCTGAAAATATCTTTAAACATATACATTCCCTTGCCATTAATGCGTTCTTTAATCAATTTATTGTAATATTCAAACTCATCCTTCTGTATTTTCGTTAAATAGATCCCGTTTGTAAATTTTGCAAATGTTCTGATATCCAACGTGTAATAGAGACTAAAATCAATTCATTGGCAACCTTTGTCATTTACTGATTGTTCCCGCCCACTCTAAATCAAAATTCTGTATTGGCGCCTTCTCCCAACTTTCTTTTCTTAGCGCACTTAAAATGCTGATTAAATGAGACAATAAATTTCGAGGGTTGAGCGTGAAACTGTTGTATCTGCTTAACATTTCAGTAGTTTCTCACTCAAGACACATAAGGCAAATGTACTAAAAATAAAATACAAGAAATTCATAAATGCAAATCATGAAGTATTGCAAATGTAAGTTAAAAACAACAATGAATTAAGGCCACACGTTTCCGATCAACGGACAAGTATACTCGTAAAAATGCAAAATGGCATAATTTTTATAATCGTCATTAACAGTAACATATGATTCAATCTTAAACAAATATTCTAACACGATACTTGCTAATTTTTCTACAGACAAAGAACAAAATAATAGTTAAACTACCCAATAAACAACGCAAAAAGAAGTACCCATTCTGTGTAGTTCTAATAACAATTGCAAAAATATCTGTCAAATCATGTAAAAATCAAAATGATTTTCGCATTATCATTGTATATTGGCCAATAAACAACTCTGCCGTTCTAATGCGTGGCTTTTAAACAACTCAGGCTAATGCCCTGGTGGTTTAATTCCTACGCATCAAATCTCCAAATCATTCTTTATTGGCCGATAAACAATGAAAAATCAACAATCATTTCTTAAGTATAACAGCAAAACATATCTTTAACATGGTGGCTCACCCGGCATGAAATATTTCATTGCCAAATTGACCTTACTTCATTGAAATTTTTCTCATTTTGGGTACGTTTTTATGACGATATTTATGTTTTAGCCAAACTGATTTTTCTTTAGGCAAATATGCTAGTATTTGTAGAATTATATTAATTAAACTTTACTTGGTAAATTTCGCATGGATGACACATTAATAATTAAACCATTAAAATGTATAGTGCAAACACATTAGCCTGAAATGGACTTGTATCGCCCAATACATTATTTATAGATTTGAACATCTCTACTCCTGAAATGTAACGGTAATAACAACCCCTATGCGAAATGAAAAGTAGGTGGTATTAGGGTACAATAATATGGGATTTTTTGGAAATCTTAAAAATCTGGAAATAATTATTTATAACTCAGTGACAGGTTCATTTAAATGATTGACATAATCGCATGTCATTGACTCATCACAACTCGTATCGTCAGCATCATATACCTGCATGGGGACCATGTATCGAGTCGGCGAC
The DNA here is from genome assembly GCA_027627225.1 of Congeria kusceri. Lineage (NCBI taxonomy): Eukaryota > Metazoa > Mollusca > Bivalvia > Myida > Dreissenidae > Congeria > Congeria kusceri. The sequence goes on along the minus strand of CM051033.1, from coordinate 12,417,828 downwards.
TTGCACTCTGGAAGTTTGTAATCACTAAGTCCACTTTCAATATCGGAAAATGGCTGGAACATTGAGACTTCAGACCTGTCAGTGAAGAGTGGATCATTATCGTCAAGTTCTGTAATGCTAATGTCTTCTTCGATTAATTCAATGACATGTGCTCCAGATGATTGTAAAGAAAGCTTCTCCATGTCTATGACCACAGAGGACCCAGTCTTCTGGCCACTTCCTGTCACACAGACAGGTTTTGATTCGGAATTTCTTTCATTTCTTTCTACTTTAATGCTTGTTAAATCAGTTTCCGTCCCAGTTTCAGACAAACTTGAAACAGTTTTATCCACAACTACTTTTGAATAACTATCTTTGCCCATTCGCAACTTTTTCAACTTTGATTTAAATATTGACACTTTGGAGTCACTTTCTCCTTTCTTTTCAATAGCATCATTTAATAATTGAGATTTAGGGACCTCCGGGTTTTTGCTTATTGCTTTAGCAACATTAACAAATGCTTTTTTATCCAGCTTCTTTAAACCCATCTTTTCTTCCTTTTTCATTCTCACATCATTTTGCTTTGTCTCACTTGCAATGATTTCACCCATTTCTTTAAATTCTTTACCTTTGTCTGTATTAACCTTAGTTTGCTTTAACAACGAATCAGGAATATTTACTGAGAACTCTTCAATGACATTGCATGATTCACCTTTCTTTCCTTTGAAAGAAGGCTGAGTAACAATTATACTAGGAACTAGTGATACAGCATGACCAGGTTTAGGAGACGTCTTGTTCTTGTTAGATCGCCTTTCTGGCTTTTCGTTCCTAGAAAATGACGATCGAAATTCTTTGGAGTTTGGAATGCCCATGGTAGTTTCCATGGGAAGTATAACAGGGACTGCCCCCTCCTTCCATGGACTAGCAGTTGTTTCTGCAGAACTAACAACAACTTCTGAAGGGATATCATAGAAATCCCACTGAGGGGACTCTGACCTTGACCTTGATTCAGCGGAGTTGTCGTCAGACTTTTCACCTGACTTTCTATGTTTTCGTTTTGATTTTTCCTTGCTTGTGTCTAGCTGAGCATTTGATTCATTAGTAAATTTCACAGGTTTAGCATCAATATTTTCATCAGTTTTCTTTCCTAGTTTCCTGTGTTTCCTTTTTGTTTCTAGTTGAGAATTAGGCTCAATTTTAATTTCTACTGGTTCATTACCAGTGACAATGTCATCTGACTTCCTTCCCAAATGTCTTTGTTTTCTTTTATTGTCTGAAGTGTTTTCTAGATGAGAATTTGATTCAATTTTAATTTCTACAGGTTCAATATCAGTAGCATTATCACCCATCTTTCCACTTTTCCCACCTGACTGTCTTTGTGTTCCTTTTTTCTTGTCCTTACTAGAGTTGAGCTGAGCATTTGATTCAATTTTAATTTCTACTGGTTCCACATCACTAGAATCATTACCTGACATTTTGTCTGACTTTTGAGGTTTCTTTTTCGACTTCTCACCATTAGTTTGTAATTGATGTTTGCTGGATGTTAAAGAAGACTTTGATTCAACTTTTATTTCAAAAGGTGTTTCTTCTTCAGAACTCTCTTGTTTTGATCTAGACACAGCCTTTTTACCAACTGGTACCATAGATACCAATTCTATAGAATCATCTTCAATATCAGTTATTTCAATAGCAGATTCAACTTTATCATTTCTCTCAGTATAACGGTCAAGGTGGTGTAATTTATCCTCTTTTATTCCCTCTAAAACATGCACAGGTTTAACCTTCCTCGATTCATAAACTCGTGCTGCAAGATCAGCACTATTCACAGAACTCGAGAAATTGCTGCTGGAACTGTTTGAATCAGGACTCTCGAGTTCACTTGGTAAAGACACGTGTATCTCACTTGAGTACCCACTTTCGTCAAGCGCCATATCACTAAAGTCCAGCTTAGGCATCTGAGCCACAAATCTATAGTGACCGCTCATGTCAACCTCAGTTGAGGGTGACAAAACACTATCGTTTCTATGCTGCAGATCAGGGTTACTAGCTGCTTTATCGCTAGCAGCATCTGCATCCTCAGGAAACACAATTCTTACATTAGGATTACTGAAAAAGATTTCACCACCAGGCACTGTGCTGTCACTTGAAGTGTCTAACTGTGAGGCACTGTACACTTTCATATTTGCTGGAATTGTGTGATTCATGCACGGAATCAGAGACAACTTATCTTTTACAACCTTTTTAACAGCAGACTTAAGAGACATTCGAACCATTCCAATTAAAAAGCTCCTACGCGAATATCTCTGCGTTATGCACACCTCTATCTGCAAGTTCTTTTCTTTAATATGTTCTGACGTTACACCCGTGTACTCCAGTGGCCGGCTAAATTTGAAAGTGGACGGAGTGAAGACATGTTGTATAGCAACGACCTTTTTACGTCTCCAGTGGATATGACCTTCACTAGAATCAACCTTGACCTCTTCTGTTTTGCGCTTGGTGTCTCTCTTTTTGTCTGGTTGAAGGTAACTCTTTACATATATTGAATGGATCATCGATGTATTGGCTGGAAAATGGAATGAAAGAATCTTATTTTGATGCAGAAATGTAAGGAACTTTATAAAAAGAAAAATGTTCAAATACAAAGTGTATTTGTAAGGAAGTCCTCATTTGCAGAAAAACACAATGTCTGTTTCATTTGTAAATAAACAATAACTATGTTAATATACAATTAAACCTTAATTATTTATATTCAGATTATCTGAATAACCAGCATTTGAAGCTGGTCTCAAGCATTTCCCTATTAATTCAAAACGTGTTCAGATAATTTTTACCTAATGGATAATCAAGGTTTTACTGTATTAAAAAAGATGCATAATTTAAATGAAAGCATTGATATCAGTCATTTATTTTTTTTCCTCAGAGTGTAACTATGTTAACTTTGTGTATTTGTTCTTTGAGTTAACCTAATTATGTGTCTTCGATTTAAAATTGATTTACGTTACCAAAGCACTGATTACATACAGGGAGGTAGAAGGAGGTCAGAGAGCTGCCAGATACGAATCTTCAATGTTGATCTCACAGAGTGGTATTCCACACTCATGTGCAGGTACCCTAGGCCTGAAATATAGAGGTAATAATTATGGTAAATGGGATATAAAATTATTATTATTTCTGTGAATGGGATATGAAATTATGGTTTATTTCTTTAAATGGGATATGAAAAATATGGTTTATTTCTTTAAATGGGATATGAAATTATGGCTTATTTCTTTAAATAGGATATGAAATTATGGTTTATTTCTTTAAATGGCCCCCATTTTAATGGCTCCTACGGTTTTTTTGTCATTTAGTGGCTCATCTTTTAACGGTTCCTATGTCTTTAAATGGTTTCTCTTTTAATGATTCCTATGGTTTTAAATGGTTCCACTTTAATTGGTTCTTATCTCTTTAAATGGTTCTACTACAAATGTTTCCTCTGTTTTTAAATGGATCCACTTTAAATGGTTCCTATGTCTGTAATTCATTTAACTTTAAATGGTTCCGTTGTCTTTAACAGATTCTTATTCTTTAAATAGTTCATATGTCTTTAAATAGTTTCTACGGTTACTGTGACTTTCAATTATTCCTATGTATGTTAATGGTTCCACTTTTAATGGTTCCTATGTCTTTAAATGGTTCCTGAGACTTTAAATGGTTCCTATGTCTTTAAATGGTTCCTATGTCTTTAAATGGTTCCTATGTCTTTAAATGGTTCCTGAGACTTTAAATGGTTCCTATGTCTTTGAAGGGTTCCACTTTAAATGGCTCCCATTCTTTAAACTGTTCCGTTGTCTTTAAATGGTTTCACTTTAAGTGGTTCTAATGTCTTTAAATGGTTCCACTTCAAAATTAATGGTTCCTATGTCATAAAATGATTACCTTTTGAATGTTTCCTATGTTTTTAAAGGGACTTGTTCACAGATTTTCGCATTTCTGGAAGGATGCCTTTAATGTCTTAACTTGACAGATTTCAGCATCGGAACTAAAAAGCTCAACTATAATAATAGGACAAGTATTTTGAAAAAAAAAGAAAATAAAAAAAGTGGTCCCACTGGGGTTCGAACTTGGGACATCCGGATTAAAAGGCTATCGCCTTAACCACTAGGCCATTTCGATTTCTATATTTCACCCAGCATTATTCATTTTATGTAAGTGATCAGTCGTGATGTCAACAGCTTCAATGAAAACAACAGAAACACTCCAAATTATTCCATCGTTTAGTGTACAAACACTTTTAAATTTTATCAATTCCAACTGATGATTACTTATAAACGAAACGGTTTTTACAGTATATTTCTAGGTCCGTAGTGTTATTTTGCTCCCTTGCATGCACTGTTCTTTTATTTTTGGAATCTGTGACAAAAAGTTTTAGAATTGTCAACTCGTCAATCTGTGAACAGGTCCCTTTAAATAGTTCCACTGTAAATGGTTCCTCTGTCTTTAAATGGTTCTTATTCTTTAAATAGTTTATAGATATATATATATGTCTTTAACTTGTTCATATGTCTTCAAATGATTCCTATGTCTTCAAATGGTTTCTGTTCTTTAAATTGTTCCAATTTCTTTAATTGGTTTCACTGTGAATGGTTCTAATGTCTTATTAAGTTTGTATGGATCCACTTTTACATGGTTCATATTCTTTAAATGTTTCCTATGTCTTTTAATGGTTCCACTTTAAATCATGCCTATGTGTTTAAATGGTTAGATTTCAATGGCTCATGTGTCTTGAAATGATTAGCTTTTCAATGGTTCCTATGCATTTAAATGATTCAGTTGTCTTTAAATTGTTCTACATTAAATAGTTCCTTTGTCATGAAATACTCCCAATGCTTATGTTTCACTATCAATATTTTCACCTAAAGCAACGCAGACAAAAACTGTGAACATAGAATCAAACACAAACTAACATTATTAAAAGACATTCAACAGAAAACTAAATTTATGAAAAATATTAAAATATTCTACTACATACAGTTGGGTTATTACATGGACAGACTGTATTTCATGATAAATCATTACTAACAATCTAAAATATTTAATGTCACAAAGATCTTATAAATTCGAACCCCCCAAAAATCTTTTAAATGCTTTAGTTATGGTAAGTTGTTTCGATTTTCTTCTCGTTTTTTTCAAAACAGCAATGCATTTTCCCACCAATATAAAATATATATTCTGAATTTAAAAAACAACAACATTATATCTCTATATATTTAAGTATTAAAAGCTTTCTATTTAAAACCATTTTCACATAAATTTAATGTTCTATAATGTTATCTCCATTACACCTCAGCAGGTCTGCCAAATCATAGCAACCCAGAATGTATTCAAAACTGTCCCCCTACCGACGATATCTTTGTAATTAAATTCAGAATTCAAGTAGATACACAAAGGTCCATAATAAATTATCTGCCCACCTACAGCAGTGAACGTCTAAGTGTCAAATTACACAAATCATGTTTCTGACAACAAAACGATTAACTTATACATTGTATTAACAATGAATTTATATAATAATCAATAATATCGCAGCATTTATTTAGGGTTTTGGTTAAGGTGTAGAAACAGTCGGAGCAAATATTTAAATTTACAACAATAGGTTTCATAAAAAGCCTTGTGTACAGGATTTTTGGCCTTCAAACAAATTCTCAGTATTTATTTAAGAAATACTTTTTGACTGATCGTTGTTCATCAGCTAATCAACAAATGGTTTGAAGCTCTGATGCATAGATATTAAACCATGGGGGTGTTAGCCTTACTGGTTTAATAACTGTGGATCAGAATGACAAAGCATTGTATATCCATCAATAAACAACCATAATGTGAAAATTAATTTCATTCAAACATGAACTGATAAATAAATGTGACGATTACAATGTTTTGGACAACATGTATGTTTTTGAGTTGTTTATTGCAGATATATGAACAGGACATTTGGTTCTTTTATCTATAAAAAAAATCAGTGGAACAAACTCAAGTTAAAATAACTTATCTTTTAGTGGAACAAACTACTTACCAGTAGACCCGTCTTTGAAAGACTCAATTGAGGATCGTCTGCTTGACAGCAGTGACGTGCGATCACTGGCGATGCCCTCGTCGGACACTAACGTACTCGTGTCATCAGTGTCCTTTTCAATATTCAGCATCAGATCTTTCACCTCTGAAATGAACATAGAAATTCTAGGTATAGCCCAATGTGCCGGCAAGGCTTTTTACCTTATTAAGTAATGTAGTCAGGCTCTTTTAAAGGTGTCTTCTAGCAAAATTTCGTTTAAATCATGCATTTTTTCCCAAAATATTTACAATATCTACACCTGCATTTTTTTTCTCCCCCTTGCCATTTGTCATCTGTTTGAATTTTGTGAAAGAGTTTTACTTACTTATTACACTTTTTTATTAAGTAAATTAATGAAATGAAAGAAAATCAACTATAAACAGCACTGAACAAAGACAAAATGCACAGGCAATTAAAACAAAGTTCTTTTATCTGGGTTCATCAACTTTGAATGGCCAGAGTAATGCAGTTTGAGTGTAATACACATATCATTGTTCTACTGACAAACAAAAAACTATTTTCATAAAGAAACAGACACACAAAAATCGGTTTTATTAATTATTAATATGGCTTGATATAATTCTTCGTATTCAAGGTCAACTGATTATTGAAACCACGGGACCAATTTCTAATATATGCATCTATGCTTCGCAAGTCAAACCATTGAATGCTCTTGGCATTCACTGCCGTTTAACATATGAAGCGTGTCGTGGGAAAATCGGGCTTAATGCATGTGCGTAAAAGCGGACTGTACAGGCTAATCTAGGAACTTTTTCCACATTTATGGTATTTTCTGTTTCAAGGCCGTCTCTTCTAAACATAAATCCATTAAAGGCGAAAGTGTCAGCACAGGCCAAACTGGGACAACACTTTACGAACATGCATTAAGCCTGGTTTTACCACTGCACGCCTCATATGTTTTTGTCAATCAATGTTAGAGATCAAAAGGTTTTTACAGTACTGTAAGGAGATATCAGCAAAATCTATGGAAAAAAAGTTACACTGAACATTTTCTTTGAAATAGGGAAAAAAGCAGGGGTTTTGGAATCCTTATTTGGCCCCATATCTGATGAAACGATTATGAGTTTTTACCCATTATGCATCCACTGAAACAGCCCTGTCTCCAAGTAGTTTAGTTTTGATTGAACCTATTTATTTTATCTTCAATGTGTCCAAAGCCAGAGGCTTATAGAAGCATTTTTCAGGCCATTCCTGGATAAAATAGGGTAAAACTATAAATTGGTGTACCGGGCCTGGCTAGCTCAGTTGGTAGAGCGCTGGACTGTTGATCCGGGGTCGTGAGTTCGAACCCCAGCCCAGCCACATAACTTGCATGGGGATTGGTCATAAAATTATTTCAATGTATGGCCATTTTTGCCCCCTACCTCTGATTCAAGTAGGGCAGTTGTCAGTTACTGGCATAAGTATGTGCACTTATGGGCTAACCTTGCCCAAGAAAAGTGTGAGTAGGCTAATAGACCGCTGTGATATGACTGAAATACTGTGTTAAAAACAGCGTAAAATCCAAACAAACAACCCAAAAACTAACAATAAATTTGTGTTTTAAAAGAAATTTAAGTAGGGATCGAACTAACAATCACCTAATGGCCCATTGAAGCCCTACAAGATTGTTAATCAATATCACAGTAAATCACATTAAGATACAACCTGAAGTATAACTCGGCTACACATTAGATCGACTCAATCAATATACAAAGTCCGTAACATAATGCGTTTTAACACCTTTATGTCAACGGCATCAAGGACTGTTAATAATAAATGTGTTTGATCGATGATGTAGAAAAAGATATGGGGTAAAATGTCCATTATTAATGATATTTGCACAATACATCCTACAGTATGGTGGTCATAATATAATATCTAAAGAATGTTGTCTCACTTAAGGTTAAATCCTTTACAATATACATGTAAAAGTATAGTATAAATACTGGTAAGTAGTAATTGGAATTAGTCCTAACAAAATTTATTGATTCGTTGATTAATCAGAGCCAAAAGTGACTGATTAATCAAATAATCATGACTATATATGTGGATTTTTATTGTCCAGCAGAAATCCAATCACTTTAACCAATTTAAATGTTTGTCAATTCATTTTGTTAACTTGGTCTTAGTTTCTATGGTCAATACAACAAATAATGGATTTTAACTGCTTGACTTAATTACACTAAAATGTTACATATATGTCTAAAAAGGCACTTAATAGAGAAAGTGTAGCGTAAAACAACCACTGTAGCCCCCCTCCCTTGACATTGTAGTGATTTGTCGGTTATACAATGTAATTTAAAAGACACAATGTCTCAAAACTAAACTAAGAAGTAAGCAGAAGTTTTCTTACATGTTACAATTATACGATTTGAAAACCACGGGCAAGAATTGACTTGTACAATGTATACTTCATAAATAATCTATAATCAATCTTTAACCAATCCATGCTAACATGCATATAAAACTTGAAAATCCTCTAGTGGAAACAATGGCAATATATCTGGGAATGTTGTATAGCATTGTATATTGCATTGGATGTACAATGTATTGTATTTATAATATATTTAACAGTTTAGAAATACAAAACACAATTTTGTTTTTAGACTACATAATCTAGTTTTGGCCAAAAGTAATACCAGTGCCATGTACACATTTTGTCGATTAATTTTTCCCATTGTCATCGTGACGTCATGGCCCTGTTTGTCATGATTATTTGACTAAATGATTAATCAGCCCATCACTACTGGTAAGGCCAAAAAATTGATTGTGTGTTTCGGGCAACGGTCTCAAAAACGTCAGGAAGGGTTGGGATTTTTATTTTTTTTACTTTTTTTTTTAAAGACACCTTTCGGTAAAAAAACATTGAAAATTATCTAAAATTTTGAAAAATACAGATTTTACGGGAAACAATAGTCACCCAAAACTTTAGGGTCAGGGGGGTTCGCCAAGAAGGGTCGGGTTGCCCGAAACACAGAATGTGTTGTTGGCCTAAATAAAAAAATACATGCTCAATGCATTGCTGTAAAAAGATCAAGGTTGAAAGAGTGTTTTATTTTCGGAAGCACTGCCACAGCATAAATGAAACTCAAAAATGTGAAAGAAATGTATTATGTCAATGTATAATTGAAATAATACAAACATACATGCTAAAATATGCATTCTTTCGAATTTCTAACTATAAAATTAGGCCTGCCATTGACTAGGTCATAGTACATTTTATATTTAATTGTTGTAACAAGTTTGTGCTTTTTTCCACTCACTAAAAGCAATAATTGCAATGATGACAATTAAAGCCATGCTCCTGTAATTGGTTAGAAAAAATTGTTCAATTACTTAAGTCTGGAGATTTGCCAATTACAAGTTGAAATGGAACTTCTGATCTAAAAGATATCATTCATAAATTACAGAACATAGTTTTACAAGTTGGAATCAATACACAGCAAGAGAAATCAAAGCAGTCCAGAAATATGTTAATAAAAATAAAACTTTGCAGAAATTGTTCCCAATTGACAGCTTACCAATCAAAATACAAACAAAAACCTCATTGAAATCGGTGCAATAATAATGTTTTGGTAACTTTATCTTATATTTTCTGTATGAGATAGCTGGTGATGCCTCTGGAGTAAATCAGCATGTACATCATTGTATATTCCATTCGTACCAAGCATTTTCGAACATACACAGTATAAAGTGCCTTTCGTAATTAAGAAACAGTTTTCAGTCGAATAAACGCCATTATCTTTGATTAAAACTTTTGCCAATTTACGATGTATTTAAATCTATTTTATGGACTGTGGCTTTAACCACTGCCGCAAATTGTATAACCAACTTTTCTTTGAACTTTCAATCTAGTGACAATATCATTGTTTTCACATTTTTGCAAATCCTGGTAATTAAGATATTGATCATCTGCATTCCCTATAATAATTATTATAATATAAACAACAACAACAACATTTATTGCCATTTAAGCACTAATACACTTCTAGCATGAAGTAGGTAATACAACACATGCTTAGACAATTCAATAGGCCTTTCCCAAAACTAGGTTACTTCCCTTGCGTAATCACGAGTGATGTCCCCTGTTCACTTCCGGCGACGTTTATTGATTATAACGTGGGATAACCGTACTGATATTTACCGAAAAACATGCAATATATTTGATTTTCAATCTTAAAATTGTGTTGGTGTCGTAAAAATAAATTTACAAATATCAACATTCGTATTTAATATAATATTCGTTATTATGCAACAAAACACAAAAATAGCGATACTAGTATCTAAACAACCTATGCCTTCATCATGACTTAAATTTGCATTATTAAATAAAATTAAAAAAAAATTGTAAAATGATTTTGCTAAGTAACTCTAAGCTAACATTCTTCTGGCGACTAAAATTACGAAAATAAGGTATCATAAGAGAAAGTTTGAGCGTAATTCCGATGTTTTGACAGCAACTTTTTATTTGATTTCCATACACATTTGTGTTTAACAGCAACTTTTTATTTGAATTCCAGACACATTTGTGTTTAACTTTAAAGCTTTTTTCGTTGCAGATATTCTTGTTGTGTGCTAAATATTATACGGTGCTTGAACAGGCTTCGCTTTAATCTTGAAATATAATGTAACAAAACAACTTTCTTTTTAATTACTGTTAACACAATATTACAATAACTACAGATGATGTCACTCCTCATTAAATGTTATAACTGATGTTGTATTAAAGAGATTAAGTGAGTAATTTGTTGATTATTGTGTCATGTGTTTAAACAATGTTCATGATTACTTCATATAATCAACGAAACAAATAACACCCGACCCAATGGGTCTATATGTCACCAGGAAATAGATATGTCGTGATAATTATGAACATAATAGGGTGAGTGTCTATAATATAACAGACATAGATATATACATTGTATTTTATTTTTTGGCAGAATTCAGAGTAAGTAATTAACTAAGCCAACAGAAGAGTCCAATATACGTTTGAATAAATCTTTTATACTTGTTGAGTCTGTTTGATCAAGTATTTAGTTTTCCTTCAAGTATATAACTCTAACTGAGAATATTTCTTCATTTCTGTCGGAATCGTGGTAAACAAACAACATTTTATTTTCGCAGCAGCTACGGTAATTCCCGTATGTTTTAGAAAAACAAAACACGATGAGCTCTTAAATGTTCACCACCTTTCAATTCTTCAGAATTGAAAATTAAATGCTGTGCTATATTATTTCACTCTTCAATTTAAACCAATTTATTAATTCGAAAAAGTGTTTAATGCTTTTAATTATGTTCTGTTCTGTTCAATAATGTGGGGAAATTTCATAGGGTGATAGGCAAAGAACAACAACGAAGACAACAACATTTTAAAATGTGAGATAAACTTTAATTTGAGACGCAAACAATGGAGACGAAGTGTGACATGTTAGTTGTCTCTGCATGTAGATCTTTATCATCAATGTATTACGCAATTGCACGGATTAGCGGTATTTTTCTAAGGGCAATTTGATAAGATTCCAGCAGTTTGTGGCTTTATTATTTGTATGACCCCTTCTTCAGTCAGATAACTAAGTATCCAATGAGAGAACATGTGGTGGTATTTATGTATGGAAAACAACCGTTAAGACAAGACAAGACAAGGTAACTACTTCTTTTTTTCCGGATACCTGTTATACGGACGTGTGGCCTTAGTAATTAGTTAAAACGATACTACATTTAGTTCTAATAATTTATTTTTGTAAGATATATCCTCTATGAGTTTTTATTAATATTTAATCAAAAACATGGTTTTAAAAATTTCCACTACAAGTTTTGAAAGCCGCTTGGTCTTAGATCTATAATACTTTATATGGCAAGCTAGGGAAAACGTCGCCGGAAGTCGGGTTTCAAATAAGGCGGATGTGAATTCGCAATAACGGGAGGTAATTTCCAAGGGAGATCACCTAGTTTTGGGAAAGGCCTATTGCATACAGTTCAAACTAATTTTAAATGAAACTCTTTATACCAAACTGTTACAAAATGATTATATTATACATTTTATTGTATTTGTTTCAAAATGTTTAAAACGCTCAGGTATTTCTAAATTCAACTTACATAAACATTGTAAGACTTACTTAATTTTTCGAGTATTTTTCTACAAGCCGGCGTCGCAAGATCCAAACTGTCTTTTCCATCAGTATCCTTTATGCCATAACGACCCCCCGCATCCAACAGCATCCGAAGGCAGGTCACATGACCTTTCTCCGATGCATAGTGCATGGCAGTACGGGATTGAAGGTAGTCGGGTTTGTTTGGGTCTCCTGCAAGAAAAGACATGAGGGAGTAGTTGAATTTTGCGTTTTTTAAGTATAAATCCTGTTAAGGGGAGTTGTCACGGCCACATATATATAAAATAAATCAGGGATTTCAGAAGAATTTGAAAATCAGGAGTCAGATGACCCCTGGCTTGTTATTTTGAGGGGTCAAACTGAAAACTTCAGGAGTCAAAATAATGAAATCACAGGAATTTTTTCTCTGCGTATCTGGTTTATGCTCTGTAAATGGCAGTTTGTGTTCATAAAGGTTAAGAACTTTGCCAAAAATATGTTTTATAGTATATACAGACATTTTTTTATTTTCTAGTGCTTTTGAAGTTGGCAAATAGAAAAAAAAAGTGCATCCAAATGATGCAAGGTAGATTATTTGCAGGAGTCAAAAATGGACAAATTGAAAATTATGAAAAAGCAGGATTCTGGATCAGATCTATTGAAAACCCTGAAAGTATAGCAATTATTGTGTTGAAGGGGAATTCAATGTCCTGTTGTAAGAAAGATATGGCATGGAATACATACTCGGCATGGGAAATTGTTACTTTTTAGAAATATCAATCGGTTCTGAAGTCCACCTAAATTTATAATTTTACCTATCTAGCACTTATGCAGACAATCAACCATAATGTGGTAGTGACATTAAAAGACAATGTCCAGCAACAAAAGTTGTGTTAGGATGAAATATTTAAGCATAAAATGACACTGTAAATAGGGAAAGATCTAGGATAAAAAAGGTACAGGGTGCTGCTAAAAAGGGGCAGGGGGGGGAAAGCCTAACCAGTTCTTTGGCATTTTCAAATTAATGTGTAAATCTCGGGTAGTTATCAATTAAATGCTTCTAATTAAGGTTTTAAACATACTATATTCATTTGCCATTGAATTTCAAAAGATATTGAACAGGGGCAGCAGCTTGGAACAAAAAGGAGCAGGGTGCAGCACTCTGCTATTTCGCTCTTGATCTTTCTCTGCGTAAATGTAAACACCCCCTACTGTTTATTGCACCTTGTCATCTTTCCATAGATTAGTATTTACAACAGGTCTGATTGGCTCAAGTGGATTCCTTTTGTTTTCATCTCGAAAACTGATATAAGTCAACCTCTTGAAAATCAAGTACCAATAAAAAAAGCACTTTCACTGCTATCTGTTGTGTCATTTATGGAGAGGTGATTTGTATTTTGTATATGTATAGCTTTTTATAAATATTGATACACATTTAGCAAATTAGTAATTAATATTCTATATTTTAAGTGTTTAAACAATGTATTTACCATAACCTCGGGTATACAAAACATTTCATTATTACTGCTAACTGAAGCAATACAAAGCAATACAAAAAACACTTGGAATTCACATGAAAAATATCATTTTTCTTTCAAGATAAATGTCCCAGTAAATACACAATAATAAAAGACTGAATTACTAAAACCGTACAGTCATTCTTCTAGAAATACAAAGATAGTCTAATCCAAAGTCATTGTTTTTTTCTACATGACATAGTTACCCAGTGGTACAGTAAACAAGAAAATGCTTACTAAAAATAAACAGAAAATATTATTTTGGCCTCTGATTCCTCCCATTCAATATGTACAAGTATAAATAAATACTCTGTATAGTAATACAATTAAAGCATTTACAAACTGTTTGCATGATAGTATTTGTGCTTGTACAGCAAAGACAATCATATAGTTATATTTTAAACCATTTTTATTTCTCCCCACACAAAAAATCATTGAAATCAACTCAGTACTATGCTCACCTTTTTTCTGTAAAAGCAGCTGTAGGATTTCTGTTTCCCCATTATGCGCAGCTTCGTGAAGGGTATTCCACTGATAGAGTCCGATAAGATTGGGATCATATCCCTGTTGTAAGGCAACCTTGACCTCGGCAATGTCTCCATATCTCACGGCTTCATGTAACTTTGTATCAAATTGACCTTCCTGGTCGCCCATTGCATGTTTTTACTCATCCTAGAAATATATGTTTACTTTTTGGTAAGATCTAGGATCAGAAAGGTATACGATGCTGCTCAAAATGAAATTTAAAAAATATATGAGGCGTGTCATGGGAAAACCGGGCTTAATGCATGTGCGTAAAGTGTCGTCTCGGATTAGCCTGTGCTGTCCGCACAGGCTAATCCAGGACGGCACTTTCTGCTTTTATGGTATTTTCTGTTTCAAACAGGTCTCTTCTAAACATAAATCCACTGTAGGCGGAAAGTGATGCCCTGGATTAGCCTGTGCGGACTGGACAGGCTAATCCTGAACGACGCTTTACGCACATGCATTAAGTCCGGTTTGCCCATGACACGCCTCATATCTACTGCGTATGCTTTTACTTCAGCTTGAGCCTCAGATATTGACACTTAATCATTTAAAAATACTACTACCTTGTGATAGCTATGCTTGTTATATTTGCCATGCAATTGTTTAAAAAAAATCAAATGCTCCCAAAAAAAATCTATTTAATATTAATAAGTACAGAAAATACATTTGAGTCCATTTTAGTAGAGATATTAATATCATAAGCAAATACACATACGACATAAATACTGCATATTTTTCTTAGAAATGTTATGTCCAATATACTAAAATAGAATATGTGTCCTTACTACAGAGATTTCGTTCAGACGAGAAACAGAATTAAAACTGTAACTAATACAATTTGAAACTGGAATGTGTTTTATAATAAAACACCTTAAACTATATAAATGCAAACTGTTAATGCTGCTAGACAAACCACATTACAGGATTGTCAATTTGTTGATAACACGCACACAGGATTATAATTGAAAGAGATTATAAACTGGCATCCAAGTTGTCACACGTTTAGTGCTGTTTCCATTCAACTAGAAAGTATTTGAATTTTGATATAATCTTCTTTAAATAAAACTGCTAAGTGTTTGATGACAGATAATACAGAATGCTCAATTACAAAATTTATTTATTTATTTTATTCTTTATTTTGCATATATTCAATTTATTATTATTTATTATCATTACTATTATTATTATTATTATTATATTATTATTAGCAATGAAAACAAAATGAACACTAAAATGTATGTTTACTATTCCCCACCCACCTTTTAATCCATCATGATTAAAATCCAATTAGCTGCGTGCACTTATTCCACGAGACAGAAAGCCTGTTTTCACCGTCAAATTCTTTTTACTGAATAAACAACATATGAATAATTAGCACAACTGACACCTTTTCCTTCACTTTCATTCACTTCTAACTGAAAATCTATACGTGACACACATCAGAGCAATTGTTGCTAAAGACGCCATATGCTTTAAGTCGCGTGCCAAAATCTCGCGAGATTTACGAATTGTGGGAAATCATGGCTGCCTTTGGAAACTTACAATGACGAATTTCTAATTTTGATTTTATACTCGAAAATTCTCGACAGTCATTGTCGTTTTTTGATTGCTTCTTACTTCAAATGGTTTATCTGCACCCATGATCAAGTATATTGTTATGGGGTTGCGCGGGTTCTTTGTACTGGCAGCGCAGATTTGGAGTTTCATATGCTACTGTTTCAAACGTCAAATTCGATCTGTGAGTTCAATGTAAACAAATCGAAAGTTTCGCGTTATTTTAAGATGGGTAGCAATAACTTTATTTTATTTAAACATAACATTGCAAAACCACTGAAATCAGTAGCATTGTTTTCTTTCACAATGGTTTGCCGTAGCATTAAATTTTACCTGAAAATGGCCATTACTGCATTAGGAATTATTAAAAATGTCCAGGAACTTTCGGTTTATGTATTGTAACATATACAAGTTTATTATACCTTACTTGATTATTTCGCTATATAATGCATATAAACTGCAGCGGGCAACAATTTGGTATGTTGCCCGGCAATGTCACCCGCAACCGCTATGTTGCACGGTACGCAAATGATACAGGATTTAACTTAATTTAAAGTCTGTGTCATGTAAAGGTTTGATTGTTTATATTTCTGTATCAGATTGTTTATGTTTCTGTATCAGATGACATTGATCATTATGGCAATGATTTCTTTACTTTGATATTTATGTAATTGATTTCTTTACTTTGATTTTGTTCGGTTAATAAAATAAATATTGACTTCCTTGATGGTGACAGTGCGTCTTGTCAACCCTCGACAAACACTGTCGACCTTGGCTAAAGACAAGACGCACTGTCACCCTCAAGGAAGTCAATATTTATATAATGTTTTCCTTTCAAAACACCATTGCATAAAATGGATACCACCATCTTGACATGTGTAGAAAATCACACCATTTCAAATGTAAAATTCATCACAGGTCAACACAATTATTACTGTTACTACATGAACAATAAATACAATTTCCAAATTATATCAGACTTATGAAGGTACTTATCACATATTTTTAAAGTTCAACAAAGATTCAGTCATATTGATATTCCATGGCTTATAATGGCATAAACAGGCTTTTCAAAAATCATTTGGAAAACTGCTTAATCATGTTATCAAGACAAAGTTTATTTTAGATTTTTCTTTTCCTTCTAGGTTATTCAACACCAAACTGTTCGATATGAAGTTATACCATTGTCACCTCTATCCAAGCACAGGCTTAGTAAGATATATTTATACTTGAACACCATTGTGTCATGTCGAGTACACGTAAGTAAAAGCAGTACTAGTAGTTGTTTTTTTCCGATAAACTGAGTATTTTTGGGGGGGGTTGCGGGGGGGATTTATGGGGACAAGTTGCAGGACTTGAATTTAGCACTTGCAAAATGCAAGTACAAAATTAGTTTTGAGAGCTATTTTTTCTGTTTGCTCATAAAAATTTGCAAGTAAAAAATATGTGTTTATAACAACAAGGCGTGCATGGGGGCCTTTTTTTCATCAAGACATATTTTGTTTATCTTTTGTTTTTTTAACATAACCAAAAACACACTTTCTTCCACAGAATTGATTATTGTATTTGCCACCATATTTCTTTCTCCAGAAACCAGAAATACCCATATATAAATATATTGAAAAATATCCCGCTATTAACCCATAGGATAAACCCAACCATATGAGAGGTTGTGTTATTACTGAATTAAATTGCGATATTTAAAAATATCCCGCTATTAACCCATAGGATACACCCAACCATATGAGAGGTTGTCTTATTACTGAATTAAATTGCGAGAAGAAATTAAGTTTTGCAAGTTAAAATATGAGCTACTTGCATTTATGTGCTAGATGCAGAAATAGTTCAATTCAAGTCCTGCGGGACAAACACTTCCCTGTGATGAGAAAATTCCAATGAATAGAAAGATAACAATTGTCTTTGAAGTTAATGGCTATATAGTCTTTTTGCATTTGACTCACATATCCAATAATATGGTACTAATAAAGACCAAAACTTGCTAAGCTCAAAAAAATATACATTTCGGTAACTTCAATTTTTATTGTTGCAAACTGTGCACCATAAGATTTAGTGTCAAATCTATGACAGACTTTACCTAATTACATATTTCAATTTTAGTGCTCGGTTAGCTATTGGTATAGGGGACCTCTCCGGCGGCGTCCGTTGTCCGTATGCCGTCAACAATTTGGACCGTTATCACGATAAAGACTACATTTTTAGATCAACTATTCGAAAAATAGGTGAGCTTTCCTACTACCCCGGCGTCCGCGTCAGCGTCTGAATTTGGTTAAAGATTTTATTCAAAAGTATTCACTGGAAACTTCGAATATACCCTGTCATCAACTTCAGTGTCAGGGGCAACATTCCCCATAACTCTGTTGTTTTTTTTTACAGAGTTATGCCCCTTTTTCACTTAGATTTTCCGGTTAAAGTTTATATTCCAAAGTTTTGTAACTTCAAAACTACATAAGTTATTCACTTGAAACTTGCAACTAACCTTTGATTAACTCCAGTATCAAGGGCAACATTCCGTATAACTCTGTTTTGTATTTTGACAGAGTTATGCCCCTTTTTCACATAGATTTTCTGGTCAAAGTTTATATTCAAAAGTTTTGTAACTTCAAAACTACAAAAGCTATTCACTTGAAACATGGAATATACCTTTGTCATCAACTCCAGTAACAGGGTGAACATTCCCTATAACTCTGTTTTGTATTTTGATAGAGTTATGTCTTTTTTTCACATAGATTTTCTGTTTAAAGTTTATATTCAAAAGTTTTGTAACTTCAAAACTACATAAGTTATTCACTTGGAACTAACCTTTATCATCAACTCTAGTACCAGGGGCAACATTACCCATAACTCTATTTTGTATTTTGACAGAGTTATGCCCCCTTTTCGCTTAGATTTTCTGTTTAAAGTTTATATTCAAAAGTTTTGTAACTTCAAAACTACATAAGTTATTCACTTGAAACTTGGAACTAACCTTTGTCATCAACTCCAGTATCAAGGGCAACATTCCCCATAAATCTGTTTTGTATTAGACAGAGTTATGCCCCTTTTTCACATAGATTTTCTGGTTAAAGTTAATATTCAAAAGTTTTGTAACTTCAATACTACAAAAGGTATTCACTTGAAACATGGAATATACCTTTGTCATCAACTCCAGTAACAGGGTGAACATTCCCCATAACTCTGTTTTGTATTTTGATAGAGTTATGTCCTTTTTTCACATAGATTTTCTGTTTAAAGTTTATATTCAAAAGTTTTGTAACTTCAAAACTACATAAGTTATTCACTTGGAACTAACCTTTATCATCAATTCTAGTACCAGGGGCAACATTACCCATAACTCTATTTTGTGTTTTGACAGAGTTATGCCCCCTTTTCGCTTAGATTTTCTGTTTAAAGTTTATATTCAAAAGTTTTGTAACTTCAAAACTACATAAGTTATTCACTTGAAACTTGGAATATACCTTTGTCATCAACTCCAGAGTCAGGGGCAACATTCCTCATAAATCTGTTTTGTATTTTAACAGAGTTATGCCCATTTTTCACATAGATTTTCTGGTGAAGTTTATATTCAAACGTTTTGTAACTTCAAAGCTACATAAGTTATTCACTTGAAACTTGGAACTAACCTTTGGCATAAAAAAAACTCCAGTATCAAGGGCAACATTCCGTATAACTATGTTTTGTAT
This sequence comes from Congeria kusceri, assembly GCA_027627225.1. Taxonomy (NCBI): domain Eukaryota; kingdom Metazoa; phylum Mollusca; class Bivalvia; order Myida; family Dreissenidae; genus Congeria; species Congeria kusceri. The sequence goes on along the minus strand of CM051033.1, from coordinate 12,398,366 downwards.
TTTGACAGAGTTATGCCCCTTTTTCACATAGATTTTCTGGTTAAAGTTTATATTCAAAAGTTTTGTAACTTCAAAACTACATAAGTTATTCACTTGAAACTTGGAACTAACCTTTGTCATCAACTCCAGTATCAAAGGCAACATTCCCCATAAATCTGTTTTGTATTAGACAGAGTTATGCCCCTTTTTCACATAGATTTTCTGGTTAAAGTTAATATTCAAAAGTCTTGTAACTTCAATACTACAAAAGCTATTCACTTGAAACATGGAATATACCTTTGTCATCAACTCCAGTAACAGGGTGAACATTCCCTATAACTCTGTTTTGTATTTTGATAGAGTTATGTCTTTTTTTCACATAGATTTTCTGTTTAAAGTTTATATTCAAAAGTTTTGTAATTTCAAAACTACATAAGTTATTCACTTGGAACTAACCTTTATCATCAACTCTAGTACCAGGGGCAACATTACCCATAACTCTATTTTGTATTTTGACAGAGTTATGCCCCCTTTTCGCTTAGATTTTCTGTTTAAAGTTTATATTCAAAAGTTTTGTAACTTCAAAACTACATAAGTTATTCACTTGAAACTTGGAACTAACCTTTGTCATCAACTCCAGTATCAAGGGCAACATTCCCCATAAATCTGTTTTGTATTAGACAGAGTTATGCCCCTTTTTCACATAGATTTTCTGGTTAAAGTTAATATTCAAAAGTTTTGTAACTTCAATACTACAAAAGGTATTCACTTGAAACATGGAATATACCTTTGTCATCAACTCCAGTAACAGGGTGAACATTCCCCATAACTCTGTTTTGTATTTTGATAGAGTTATGTCCTTTTTTCACATAGATTTTCTGTTTAAAGTTTATATTCAAAAGTTTTGTAACTTCAAAACTACATAAGTTATTCACTTGGAACTAACCTTTATCATCAATTCTAGTACCAGGGGCAACATTACCCATAACTCTATTTTGTGTTTTGACAGAGTTATGCCCCCTTTTCGCTTAGATTTTCTGTTTAAAGTTTATATTCAAAAGTTTTGTAACTTCAAAACTACATAAGTTATTCACTTGAAACTTGGAATATACCTTTGTCATCAACTCCAGAGTCAGGGGCAACATTCCTCATAAATCTGTTTTGTATTTTAACAGAGTTATGCCCATTTTTCACATAGATTTTCTGGTGAAGTTTATATTCAAAAGTTTTGTAACTTCAAAGCTACATAAGTTATTCACTTGAAACTTGGAACTAACCTTTGGCATAAAAAAAACTCCAGTATCAAGGGCAACATTCCGTATAACTATGTTTTGTATTTTGACAGAGTTATGCCCCTTTTTCACATAGATTTTCTGGTTAAAGTTTATATTCAAAAGTTTTGTAACTTCAAAACTACATAAGTTATTCACTTGAAACTTGGAACTAACCTTTGTCATCAACTCCAGTATCAAAGGCAACATTCCCCATAAATCTGTTTTGTATTAGACAGAGTTATGCCCCTTTTTCACATAGATTTTCTGGTTAAAGTTAATATTCAAAAGTCTTGTAACTAAAATACTACAAAAGCTATTCACTTGAAACATGGAATATACCTTTGTCATCAACTCCAGTAACAGGGTGAACATTCCCCATAACTCTGTTTTGTATTTTGATAGAGTTATGTCTTTTTTCACATAGATTTTCTGTTTAAAGTTTATATTCAAAAGTTTTGTAACTTCAAAACTATATAAGTTATTCACTTGGAACTAACCTTTATCATCAACTCTAGTACCAGGGGCAACATTACCCATAACTCTATTTTGTATTTTGACAGAGTTATGCCCCCTTTTCGCTTAGATTTTCTGTTTAAAGTTTATATTCAAAAGTTTTGTAACTTCAAAACTACATAAGTTATTCACTTGAAACTTGGAATATACCTTTGTCATCAACTCCAGAGTCAGGGGCAACATTCCTCATAACTCTGTTTTGTATTTTAACAGAGTTATGCCCCTTTTTCACATAGATTTTCTGGTGAAGTTTATATTCAGAAGTTATTCACTTGAAACTTGGAACTAACCTTTGGCATAAAAAAAACTCCAGTATCAAGGGCAACATTCCGTATAACTATGTTTTGTATTTTGACAGAGTTATGCCCCTTTTTCACATAGATTTTCTGGTTAAAGTTTATATTCAAAAGTTTTGTAACTTCAAAACTACATAAGTTATTCACTTGAAACTTGGAACTAACCTTTGTCATCAACTCCAGTATCAAGGGCAACATTCCCCATAAATCTGTTTTGTATTAGACAGAGTTATGCCCCTTTTTCACATAGATTTTCTGGTTAAAGTTAATATTCAAAAGTTTTTTAACTTCAATACTACAAAAGCTATTCACTTGAAACATGGAATATACCTTTGTCATCAACTCCAGTAACAGGGTGAACATTCCCCATAACTCTGTTTTGTATTTTGATAGAGTTATGTCCTTTTTTCACATAGATTTTCTGTTTAAAGTTTATATTCAAAAGTTTTGTAACTTCAAAACTACATAAGTTATTCACTTGGAACTAACCTTTATCATCAACTCTAGTACCAGGGGCAACATTACCCATAACTCTATTTTGTATTTTGACAGAGTTATGCCCCCTTTTCGCTTAGATTTTCTGTTTAAAGTTTATCAAAAGTTTTGTAACTTCAAAACTACATAAGTTATTCATTTGAAACTTGGAACTAACCTTTATCATCAACTCTAGTATCAGGGGCAACATTACCCATAACTACGTTTTGCATTTTGACAGAGTTATGCCCCTTTGTCACATAGATTTTCTGGTTAAAGTTGATATTCAAAAGTTTTGTTTCTTCAAAACTACACAAGTTATTCACTTGAAACTTGGAACTAACCTTTGTCATCAACTCTAGTATCAGGGGCAACATTACCCATAACTCTGTTTTGTATTTTGACAGAGTTATCCCACTTTTTACATAGATTTTGTGGTTAAAGTTTTTGTTCCAAAAATGTATAAACTATACAAGGCTCACTTAAAAAATATTGTATTTTAACAAATTTATGCCCCTTTCACTATCCAAAATATGTACCAGCTGAAATACTTCGAATAGTCGAGCACGCTGTCCTCTGACAGCTCTTGTTTATTCAATCTTGACCTAACTTGCTCAGTTTGTGTATGACCATAAAATCTCGGATGGGATTGTTATTGGGTCAGATCACACCAGTAACACCAGAGTTATTGCCCCTTTTTCATGCAAAAAAAATTGAAAAAATGCCGTTTTCCAATGTATAGACTTTATTTTCCATCCAATCTTAACCAAACTTTCTCAGTTTGAGTATGACCATAAGATCTCACCAGACACCAATAATGGGCCAGATCGTGTTTCAAACACCAGAGTTATTGCCCTTTGTTTATTAAAAAATGTACAAAAATTGACATTATTCAGGATAGAGACTTCATTTTTCATCCAATCTTCACCAATCTTGCACAGTTTGTCCATTACCATGAGATTACAGTTGAAGTCGAATATAAGCAAGATTGGACCAGAAACACCAGAGTAATTGACCTTTGTGAAAAAAATATGCAAAAATGGACATTATTCAGGATCGAGGCTTCATTTTTCATCCAATCTTCACCAATCTTGCACAGTTTGTCTATGACCAAAAGATTAAAGGTGAAATCAAATATAAGCAAGATCGGACCAGAAACACCAGAGTTATTGCCCGTTGTTTGTGAAAAAACGATGCAAAAATGGACATTATTCAGGATAGAGACTTCATTTTTCATCCAATCTTCACCAATCGTGTACAGTTTGTCTATGAACGTAACACTACAGGTGAAATCGAATAAAAGCATGATCAGGCCAGAAACACCAGAGTTATTGCCCCTTTTGTGTGGAAAAAAAACATCAAGAAGTTATCAAAGATTGGCTTGCACACACGATTTTTTATTCAATGTTGACCAAACTTACACAGTTTGTGCATGACCATAAAAATTGATTGATAAAATTTGATTTCAACAGTTGCAAGACTTGCACGCAGTTATTTGTAGATGCAACATTGATGTCTTCAGAGCCTGCATTAACATCATTTATCATCATTGGACAGAAAATTATCAAAGAAAAAGCAAAACTGTACCTTATAGAACAGCCATCACAATTATCACATTGTAACTAGTTCTCCCAAACTGTTTGCAAAAAAGACATCAAAATCTACTGTGTGTGCATTTTCCAGAATTGTCAATGACTTAATGAAAAAGGGTCAGGTAGGAATATCGAGAAAAATGATTTGAGAACCATTAGCAGAGAACCCACACATCCACTACCCAACTCGTACTTTAGTTAGAACATTGCACTAACCGATGTTTTAGATCAAAATTGATCCTATCCCCATCTGCGTATTGTTCAGATACCTTAATTTTCAAACCTGTCACAACAGTATGGTCTTCATCTGTACAAGTTCTCAGGTGAGCGGTTTGGGCCATCATGGCCCTCTTGTTTATTATTTATCTTCCAACTGTTTAATGGCACTGGTCGTAGACTCGTTGATTTTTTGTAGAGCAGTTCAACCAAAAAATGCTTGACTGACAAATTTGTTGTGTTTTAGGCATGTTACGAAAGAAGACTCTGGTCTTAGATTTAGACGAGACTCTTATACATTCACACCATGATGGAGTTATACGACAGACAGTTAAGCCAGGCACGCCACCTGATTTTGTTCTAAAGGTAAAAAAGATCATTCTTGTGCCACAGTAGACCAGTGACATGAGTAAATTGAGAACACATTCTAAAATTAAACAACAGATTGAGGTGTGATACTTGGTATAAGTGTTCATTTCTGAAAATCTTTCTGTAAAGTTTGGTCATACAATAACACAATTTATATGTACTCCACTACATGTACTGTTAAGCAGAATAATGCATCTCAGATTATTAAAGCCTAATATTTTTGTCGTATTTATTTTTATTCTAAATACTTCATCAATACAATTGTAACATGTAGGTTTGCTCATTTCTCAATTCAGGTTATGATAGACAGACATCCAGTCAGGTTTTTCGTCCACAAACGACCTCATGTAGATTATTTCTTAGAAGTTGTAAGTATCACAGTTCTCTGTATTCTCCTTAAATACTGTGCGAAACACTTTGAAAGCTCCGACACTGCATAGGCTCTGACCTTTCATGTTCTACAACATTAGCCAGTCAATGTTGATGACACCTTGTAATAATCAATTTAAAGTTCCTTCATGTTGTAATGTGTTCATATGCAACTAAAAATGGTAAATGGAATAACTCAAAGAGTAAAGCAAATGTTAATTTATTTGGCTGTAATCCATAACATCAGCATATACCGGTATACAGTAAAAATGTTACCCTTGTACCAAATAAGTTGATGCTTTTGATGGGTATATCAAAGCGACAGATAAGGCATGTGTTTGCATAAATACCCAATTCTGAAACACTATTTACACAATTTATTAATCCCCCTCTGTCCGTCCGTCCGTCCCTCTGTCCATAACATTTTCGTGTCCGCTCCATATGAAGGATTTTCATGAAACTTGGCTTAAATGTTTAGGTCATTAAGACGATGTGCAGAAGGCATGAGTCAGTCACGCCGGTTCAAGGTTAAGGTCACAACTGAAGGTCAAATATTCGAGCCTCCATTTCGTGTCCACTCCATATCTCCTATGCCGTTTGAAGGATTTTAATAAAACTTGGCTCAAATGTTTAGGTCATTGAGACGATGTGCAGAAGGCATGAGTCAGTCATACCGGCTCAAGGTCAAGGTCACACTTGAAGGTCAAATATTCGAGCCTCCATTTCGTATCTGCTCCATATCTCATATGCCTTTTGAAGGATTTTCATGAAACTTGGCTCAAATGTTTAGGTCATTGAGACGATGTGCAGAAGGCATGGGCCTTTCATGCCAGCTCAAGGTCAAGGTCACACTTAAAGGTGAAATTTTTTAGCCTCCGTTTTCATTTCCGTTTTTCGTGTCCGCTCCATATTCCCTATACCCTTTAAAGGATTTTCATGAAACTTGGCTCAGATGTTTTTTGCTCATTGAGACCATGTGCAGAAGGCATAAGCCAGTCACGACAACTCAAGGTAATGGTCACACTTGAAGGTTGAATGTTTGAGCCTGTATTTTCATGTCCGTTCTGTATCTCCTGTGCCCTTTGAAGGATTTTCATGAAACTTGCCTCAAATGTTATCACATTGAGGCAATGTGCAGAAGGCACGAGGCAGTCACGCCACCTCAAGGTCACTGTCACACTTGAAGGTCAAATGTTTGAGCCTCCATTTGTGTGTCTGCTCCATATCTCCTATGCCCTTTGAAGGATTTTCATAAAACTTGGCTCAAATGTTTATCACGTTGAGGCGATGTGCAGAAGGCATAGAGCAGTCTTGCCACCTCAAGGTCAAGGTAACACTTAAAGGTCAAATTTTTGAGCTTCCATGTTCGTGTCAGTTCCATATCTCCTATGCCCTTTAAGAAATTTTCATGAAACTGATTAAGGTCAGTGTGATACTTCAAAGTCACCTTTAAAATCTAATGAAGGATCACGGCGGGAGATATAGCTGTCCTTTTGACTGCCTTGTTTCAAATATAGGTAATGAGTGACGAAACTCAATTCATATACCGGTACTGAATACCCAAAAGACGCCAAAGAAATTGCGTAAAGATTGGTCATTATTTAACTGATAGTTATATAGTGAAAATGTGAGCGTTCAGTGCAAGCTAACTGTGACACGTGAACTGTTGTATTTTGATTCATGTAAAATGGTAGGCATATTGATGAATTTTGTGTTACAGTTTGTACGCAGTTTGGGGTATTTCCAACAATCAATTAATGTTAACAGTGATTTTTTCACCTTTGGGGGAAAGGTGGCGGGGCCCTTCAGATGGGGAATTTTATGGCAAAAAGGGAATTGTTTTTTAGAAAAGCATTATTACGTTTTTATATTCTACTTTGTTCTAAAACATTAATGAATTGTTTTGCTACAAATGATAACTTGGATTAACTTAGTTTTATAAAAAATTGCTGGGACTGTTTACAAAAATTCCTCTATTTTAGTAAATTTTTGTCATATTTTGGTCTTTTTTTCCAAAAAAAAGCTTACATTTCTGAGGGGAATTCTAAGGTAAATATAGGGGAAAAATATATACCTTTTAAGCAGGGGAAATGAGCCGAATTTCGGCCCCAAATTTGCCCCACTTTTTAATGACTTAACATAATTGCAAGTATCAATTAAATCACTCGGTACTCACTTGTTTAAAGCATTATGGGTCAAAACTCAATTCTGGCTAAATTCTTATCTTTTGCTCTGTTGTATGTGACAGAAGATATTACAACTAAATTATTAAGAGATGTTAATAGAATACATTTTATAAAAACATTTTCTCATTTTGAAAAGTTAATATGGTGTTTATCAAACGGAAAGGTTTTCACTGAATTACTCACCCAGTTGTCTCCCCTCCTTCAGGTGAGTCAGTGGTACGACCTGGTCGTGTTCACGGCTAGTATGGAGATATACGGCGCGGCAGTCGCCGATAAACTCGATAATAGTCGTGGTATATTGAACCGGCGATACTATAGACAGGTAAATAGGCTTCTTGTACTTGTTCAGGTTACCCTTTCTGTTTGCATATGGAAGTGTCAGTCTCACTCTTTTGTAATCGTGTTTTATGCAGGCACGAGTATAATTAAAAAAAAATAAAAAAAAATCATTTTACTTCTATTGCATAATGAGGATATCTTGATACTGTGTTGTGGTTATGTTTGTGATGAAGACTGGTGTGCCAGGCCGGCTAGCTCAGTTGGTAGAGTGCTGGACTACAAATCCGAGGATCGCGGGTTCGATTCCCAGTCCGGCCACATAACTTGTGTAGGGATTGGTCATGAAATTATTTCTACGGCCATTCTTCCCGTACCTTTGATTCAAGTAGGGCAGTTGTCAGTTACTGGCATAAGTATGTGCACTTAGTACTGGTAAACCAGCTTACCAAGTGTGAGTAGGTTAACTGACCGCCATTACATGACTGAAATACTGTTTAATAGGGCGAAAAATCCGAACAAACAAACGAAGACTTGTGTAGTACAGTATAGATGATGTGTAAAAAAAAAAAGAAAAATCACGTGTGCATTGATGACATAAGTATTTGTTTAATAAATGGAAATGTCATCCTGGGTACCATTCCTCCTGGCCTGATAATTTTGGCCATGATATTTTTCATAAGTTAAGTTTAAACCTCACTTTTGAGTCGCATTTCCTGGGTTGAACCAGTACGTAGTGTCTTCAGAGAAAGATCATTCAAACGCTCCCCGAGTAGGGATCAAATTCATGATCTCCCGGCCCCGTGTTCACAAAACAAGTTGAGTCTGATTTTCAGGTTCAAGATGAACTTGAGCCAGATATTTCAGGATCAGACTCAAAAATGGCGTTCACTAAAATTCAGGATCAATTTTAATATTTGGTCAGTTATATATTATAAACGAGTATGAGAACTTATTGGTGTACATTTGCTATCTTGCTTTAGCATTGTTTATCGGGAGATAACTGTTTCGATGTGCGTGTATTAAACTACTTGGTATAATGCCCTCGTGGTTTACTTGCTACGCATCATGCCCTCGTGGTTTACTTGCTACGCATCACAACTCCGAATTGTGGTTCATTAGCCTATTAATAACCCTGATTTGAACAAATATGTGGCGTGTAGTGGGAAAACCGGACTTAATGCATGTGCGTAAAGTGTCGTCCCGGATTAGCCTGTGCAGTCCGCACAGGCTGATCCAGGAAGGCACTTTCCGCCAACAGTGGATATATGTTTAGAAGAGACATCCTTGAAACAGAAAATACCATAAAAGCGGAAAGTGCAGTCCTGGATTAGCCTGTGCGGACTGCACAGGCTAATCCGGGACGACACTTTACGCACATGCATTAAGATGGGTTTTATCACGACGCGCCACATTTTTCCTAATTCTATTGTTTTTTCTTTCAGCATTGTAACCTGGAAGCAGGTAGTTACACAAAGGATCTCTCAGCCATCAATAGAGATCTGTCTAGTATATTTATCCTAGACAATTCACCCGTAGCGTATAGGGCCTATCCAGGTATAGATCCAGTTGTCTGATAAATAATAAATTTGACAAAGAATGTTTGGTAAATAAGTGTGTAAAATGATTGCGTTGAAAGTAATTATTGAAAAAGTAACTAGTAGTTTCAGGCGGCACTGACTGATTTTTATAATTATTAAGAAAATGATTTTAAGATTTGGTGCTTTAACATTTATATGCATGCATTATCAATATAAGTTGTCATCTTGATATAGTGTTGCTTTTAAACAAAAATAATAAAAAGTCTTGCTTTAAAACAAAAATATAAATGAAATCTGAATTGTGACTGTCTGTTGTTAGATATAATAATTTATGAACCGTGATAATATACGGTAGTTTTCTATGTTCAACTGGTAAATAGTTTTCCGTCCGCATAACTTGTCAATCAGGGGATTGGTCATAAAATTATTTCTACGGCCATTCTCTCCGAATATCTGATTCAAGCAGGGCAATTGTCTGTTACTGGCATAAGTATGTGCACTTAGTACCTGCTTAGAACGGCTAAGCATGCCCATGAAACGAATGAGTAGGTTAACAGACCGCCGTTATATGACTGAAAACCTGTTAAAAACCGCAAAAAATCCTAACAAACAAACCTAGTTGTCTCTGTTCTATTTCAGACAATGCCATACCAATCACATCATGGTTTAGCGACGCGACAGATACGGCACTGTTGTGCTTATTACCAATGTTGGACGCACTTAGATTTTGTAATGACGTTCGCTCAGTGTTGAGCAGAAACCTACACAAGTCCTTGGATCCTGCTATAAAAAACAGATTCTACTTATCGTCTCGTCCGTAGAATAGTTAATGTTGTTTTTTTTACGACACCGCGTCACCTCATCGGATGGATATTAGCCCAGCATACAGACTTTGGTTCGCAGCTACTCATCAGAATTGAGTGTAACCATAATTCCCAAACTTTAAAATGCAGTGGAGTGTATACACACACCATTATCAATATGGCTGATAGATATCATGATGGAAATCTGTTAATCTTTCATTCTGATAGAAAGTTGATGCTCGCTCAGTGTTTAAACATTTCTTTAAGGAAAATATAGAGTTGACAGGTGAAATTATTGGTCATAATGTCACAACGTACTGATAACCAGTATATACAAATACTTCACAAAGAGTTGATTTATTCATGACTAGGGAAAGATATAGACCAAAATAGCAGGGTGCAGCACCCTGCCTCTTGCTGCCCCTCTGGGCTGGTCAACACAAACATATTGAATATCTTTTGAATTTTAATATATTTTTGCATACATTGAATGGCCAATGAATATACTATGTTTAAAAACCTTAATTAGAAGCATGTATCTGATAAATGCCATGGACTTATAATTTATTTAGAAAATACCAACGAAAATACCCCCCCCCCCCCCCGGCCCCTTATGAGCAGCACCCTGTACCTTTTTTGATCCTAGATCGTTCCCAACATGTACTGCGTAAGAAGTTCTAATTGAATACAGTTTAGCCATCTTAAGTGAAAACAAGTTCTGTTTCAGTTCACAGGTACTTGTAACAATGATTGTTGAATGTTCCATACGTATATACACTTAGTGACTATGATAAGAGAAAACTGAAACATTTGGCTAACGGATTTTCCATTGGCTGCAACTTTTTCTTCTTAAAACCCCATAACATACTCAAAATGAGAAGAATTTAGACGGAGTTAGGTCAGTTTGGCGAAAGAAAATTTGGAGCCAGGGGATTTACTGGATAAATCACCAAAATTTAATGCAAACTTGAAGACTTCTGAATAAAATTTCATATACAGTGCTTGTACACCAACAATTTATGGTAAACTTGTGATTGTAAACATAATACTTTGTAAATCACTCTTAGTTAAACAATACATTTTAAATTTTAAATTTATTAGCATGAAAATAATTGTACCAGAAGGAAAAATATTGAATATGTTAATTTTCACCATCACTATATTCTCGCCTACATGTTCAAAATATGCTGTTTTAGTCTATTTTGTGTGTGTCATTGAAATGATTTGATTGGAGAAATACACTTTCTGTAATAAGGTAAATGTTTATCAGTACATGTATTTGTTGATGTTGAGATTCGATTTGTGCTGACAGGTGGTATATGTATTGTTTGTGTCTTTTGTAAAAACAAAAACGAAAGGTTGAATTCTAAACAACTGCTTATGTTTTCATCGGCAGTCTTGTTTTGATGATTGACAAGTTTAGGCTAAAAGAATTTGCTCGTATTATGAAGTTTAAATGATTTTTGGGGGAATATTTTGGTTGGAATAAAAAAAATGGCATAAAGTATGTGTGGAGGCATGTTTGGTTAGTCTCAGATGTACAACTCTATTTGAGGCGCGTCGTGAGAAAACCGGTCTTATTGCATGTGCGTAAAGGGACGGCACTTTCCGCTTTTATGGTATTTTCTGTTTCAAGGAAGTCTCTTCTAACCATAAATCCACTTTAGGCGGAAAGTGCCGTCCTGGATCAGCCTGTGCGGACTGCACAAGCTGATCCGGGACGACACTTTACGCACATGCATTAAGTCCGGTTTTCCAATGACGAGCCTCATTTATTAATGTGGAAATAACTACAGGGTTCGTACAGATCTGGAAAAATCATGGAATCTTGATAATTTGGATTTTTAGCTCGTCTATTCGAAGAATAGGTGAGCTGTCCTACTACCTCTGGCGTCGGCATCCGCGTCTGAATTTGGTTCAAGCTTTTATTCAAAAGTCTTGTAACTTCAAAACTACATAAGTTATTCACTTGAAACTTGGAATATACCTTTGTCATCAACTCCAGTGTCAGGGGGAACATTCCCCATAACTCTGTTTTGTATTTTGACAGAGTATGCCCCCTTTTTCACTTAGATTTTCTGTTTAAAGTTGATATTCAAAAGTTTGGTAATTTCAAAACTACATAAGTTATTCACTTGAAACTTGGAACTAAACTTTGTCATCAACTTCAGTATCAAGGGCAACATTCCCTATAACTCTGTTTTGTATTTTGACAGAGTTAGCCCACTTTTTACATAGACTTTGTTGTTAAAGTTTTTGTTCCAAACATTTATAAACTATTCAAGGCTTCACTTAAAAGCTATGTATTTTAACAAATGTATGTCCCTTCTACTATAAAAAATATGTACCAACTGAAATGCTTCGAATAGTTTAGCGCGCTGACCTCTCACAGCTCTTGTTAGCATGGAAGTCACAGAATTTTCAAAAATTATGGAAATTTAACAAGTATTCTGAAATATGTAAGTGCATAAACATTATCAAATCCATTCAAACAAAAAATCCAAATCAAGAGCGTAATGAGGGTGAGACATGTATTGCAACGCTACAAGCAATTCTATACTATTCTGTTCTACAGAGCGTGAATCAGCCTAAAAACGTAATTTTATTATTTTGAGCAAATAAAATGTATATATCAATGTACTATTTTGACCTTGGTATGTTCGGATTGTATCATGGAAAACTGAGCTATGTCATGGAAAAATCATGGAAATTTTGGTTTCAACAGTTTGTATGAACCCTGTTACTATACTTTGTTGAACATTTTAAGGTAATAAGCCCCTAATGGGACTTTTTTCAGCCCTTGACTTTCTTATTATCTTTGATCATTAAATCTATTATGAGACTTAACTGTGAAATATAAACAAAATCTAACCACACGTTTTGACAAAAATGTGATTTTTGTTATAACCCCTCATTTTTCTACTTCAACCTAAAATTTTGATGGGGTACACTTACAAAAATAACTGACATATTGTCAAAATGTATTTTATTTATTCCTGAATAGCTTTAATTTGTATGTTAAAGATGTATCTTATGAAACAGTATAACAAACATAAGTACTAAAGTTAACCAACAATACTTATGACATTAAATTTGGCTAAGCATATGGTAAAAAACAACAGATTTCATTACAGTAAAAATACGCCTCTCACCAATTTTTGTATTGTTTTTAACTTTTAATTCATAGTATGTCAAAATCAGTAATACCAAAATATAATATAACGTCATCTGAGAGGAAAAAGGTGTAAATTGACATAGGTTCACCACAAAAATCTCAAGGTGTAACATTTGGAGTGAAGCAACCCTATGTTTTATAAAAAAAATGAAAATTATGAAAAATAAGACAAGTAAAAAAGCAAATATTTTCCTTCTATGTTAAAATATGTTTTTCTCTTCGAATTATAATCTAATAGCAGTATCGATATTTAATGAATTATTTTTGCATTTATGTTAAAGGAATAGTGTTTTTTTTGTAAACATTTTAAATACAAATGTAACTAGCTGAGGTTCACATGTCCTTGGTTACCAAATTCAGAAAAATAATAAACATTTTTATATAAGTGTGTGTTTCAAAAAATTCAATTGACATTTTCATTACATTGGGTTAACAAGAGCTTAAAAAAACTGGCAAATATTTGTGATAAATTCATCAAGACTCTTCTTGGAGCTTGTGACTATTGGTAAAATGTAACTGTTTTTGGAAAAGAAGGTGTATCTTAGACCATTCTCATCATTTCGCCGATACATAATTTTCATATGTTTTTTACAGCGGTAGATCTCGTCAAAATTCCTCAGTGGAACAGGTCCAAGTTTACACTATGAACAGTATTTTAAATTATCCAATAGAACGACAAACCCGATAACCCGACATTCCGCTCTCCACCCATCTCGACTGACTATTTTTCTGTTTTTTAAGTTTTTGGTGTGAATGAATGTTATTTCACAGCAAGGAGCACGTATCTCCTTCACGCAGATATGTTTTTATATACGAATAATTATGTTCAGTAATACTAATACTCCTTGGATGTTTATTTATAATTATTTTAACTTTAAAGTAATGAAATACACCAGACATATCGCGAAAATGTCTTGATTAAATGTAAACAAAAATTCCCAACAATGACGTGATTTGACGGTATTTCCTATGCCAGAGTACCTTGTTTTTCTTCAAGCTACATTTTTACTTTCATCTTTAAACACACATAAGCATTTATTTCACACATTTAATTGAAAATGACTCAACAATCGAAAAGTAATGTTTATTTCGCGAAAATAATTTCTGTTCCGGATCAGATCGATTAGATTTACGGTTAGTGGCGAATAGGCCGAAGTTAACCGATATTTCGCGAGTATTTCCGAAGTCATTAGGATCTTTCTACCTTAATGTGTTATACTATAAACGGTGAGCGGTGTGCTAACTACTTGTTACAGTGAAATTTGCAACTCGCTGCTTAATATAAGGGGAAAGTGTACCGGGTATTAGATAATCTGTATAACCTGTTATTGGTTTTTCAAGATAATGTAAGTAATACATGTATACATTTTGGATAATTGTTGAGCAAGCATTGCATTTTGGGTCTTGGAGGATTGTTGTATTGGGCAAGTTAAAGGGACTTGTTGTATTGGGCAAGTTAAAGGGACTTGTTCACAGATTTTCGTATTTTTGAAAAATGTCAATTAATGTCTTATCTGCAATGTCTTACCAGCAAGCACTAAAGCAGTTGGACTTATGAAGAACAAATATATGAGGCGCGTCGTGGGAAAACCGGACTTAATGCATGTGCGTAAAGTGTCGTCATGGATTGGCGTGTGCAATCCGCACAGGCTAATCCAGGACGGCACTTTCCGCCTACAGTGGATTTATGTTTAGAAGAGACTTCTTTGAAACAGAAAATACTATAAAAGCGGAAAGTGCCATCCCGGATTAAGGCCATGCAAACTGCACAGGCTAATCCGGGACTACACTTTACGCACATGCATTAAGCCCGGTTTTCCCGCGATGTGCCTCATATGTACTATATAAAGAAAAAATATAAATAATGAGATTTGTCTTCGCCGGCACCCAAACCGCTGTGTTATAAAAACCTAACACTCTAACCACTCGGACATTCTCACTTGTGATCATTGTAGCGAGTTTTTAATGCTGTATCAGTAAAACACATGTTTTCCAAAATACTGATGAAAAGCATTGCAAACGCGTTATTATTTAATTAACTTCAACTGATGATTGTTCATGAACGACACTATATTAACGACACTATAGTGTTACTTCGCTTGTTTATATAGAATATATTTCTTTTTGGGATCTATGACAAAAATGTTGAAAAATGCCAATTTGTCAATCTGTGCACGAGTCCCTTCAAGCAATGATTTAAGTCGGCATCAAGTTTTCCGTGGTCTCGTTAGCCGTGTTCTCAGTGCAATACATGATCATTACACGTTCACCTGAATGTTGTCATGTTTGCTGTGCCGTCGGGTCCTATGTCCACGTGTGGTCAAACTAACCCGCCTAGTATAGTATAAACTGTGTTCACTGTCAAATGTTACATGCAGAATTATTACCCGGTGTTCACTCAATATTGAGCACATTCAAAATGTATCATTTGTCATTGGTCGGAGAAAAACCTAAATTTTCAATACTTTCAATATTCTTATTGTAGTTAAAAATCACTGACTCCATGCAAAACTGTTTAGTAAACATAGAAGATTGCGATGACTTTCAGAAAAAACAACACTTATTAGTTTACTTAATTTTGACAAAAATGGCTTATGGTTATGACTAAAAAGTATGATAAAAGCTTGCAGAACTGAGTTGAAAATGGTCTAGATCATTGAGATGCAGTCAAGTTAGGATTTGTGTGCAGTGGTGTAGTGTGTGCTGTGCCAGTGCTTTGGAATGTAAAACAATGCTGACAACTGCTAAAAGAAATCGAAATATTGGTGTAGTTAAACGTTACTGTTCATATTCTAAGTTGTTGGAAATTACCATGTAACCTTTGCTGTCATACAGTTTTGGATTTTTTCGTCGTGGCGCCATAACCCCAAAATAAAATCGCTAAATAATAGTGGGCTTTTAAGGAAATAGCCCTTTCCCAGTGCATGATACACCAGTATGGTATCACACCTCTGTGTCTAAGGTTATACCAGTATCATACTTGTTTTTGACGAACATGTTAGTAATAAGAATTGACATATTAAAACAATTGGCAAAATCTCCGCAACCATTTCAATACACAAAATTGCTGGTTATACGATACGAGCTGAAGTGTTATTTTTGCTGACAATAATTGTGCAGTTTCTTTTAAAATGGATCTTGCATGCCTCTGGACTGTTGTTTAAAGACTAGTGATCAACCCAAGGACCTATGTTCACCCAAAAAATGTGCTACAGTATATGAGGCACGTCGTGGGAAAACCGGACTTAATGCATGTGCGTAAAGTGCCGTCCCAGATTAGCCTGTGCAGGCTAATCCGGGACGGCACTTACCACCTACAGTGGATTTATGTTTAGAAGATACATACTTGAAACAGAACATACCATAAAAGTGGAAAGTGCCCTCCCAGATTAGCCACAGGCTAATCCAGGACGGCACTTTACGCACATGCATTAAGTCCGGTTTTCCCATGACGCGCCTCAAATTTGATATTGGGTAACATATGACAAAGTGAAAATTCAACTTTTGGGTAAAAGATAGTGATTTTACAAATTTAAAAGGAAGATGCTGATATATGTGTAGCCCCTACTAAATAAGGTCACGACAAACTTGTTTGCTTTGATTCGTAGTTATACTTATTTGTGAAACTTTTAATTGCTTTTGATGCAGACTAGGAAAACTCAGGTGTTTTAATTAAGATTGTCTCTTGTCTTATGTATGCATTACTATAATTGCGCTTTACACTTTGTAACTTGTTTTAACATTGAAAAGATATTGCCAGTTAATTTTGTTAGTGAAAAAAATATATGCATAACATAACATTGTAACATACTGTATATCGGTTCTAGCATATTTAATGTCACTTGCAGTAAAAAAAATACTTATGTACGATAATCTTTTTACATCTTCAGGGAAACCTTTGTATATAATTCTCATGTCTTCTGTCATTTATAAAAACAATAACATCAACCAATTTAAAAATCATGCTAACGTTTATGGAATGTTGTATAGTAAACATTATCTTGTTGCGGTCTGTGTCTATGATATCTGGTATCTACTTCCATTCATTTATTTTGTTTTTAGCTCACCTGAGCACAACATGCTCATGGTGAGCTTTTGTGATCACCTTTTGTCCGTCGTGTGTTAACATTTTCATTCAAACAACATCTCCTAAACCGCTGGGCAGATTTTCACCAAACTTCACAGGAATGATCCTTGGGTGACCCTCTTTCAAAATTGTTCAAATCGTTTTGGTCTGCTGCATATGTAGGTCACCAGAGCTAAAAATAGATTTAAAAAGTGAAAACAGTAAAAGTCTTCTTCTCTTAAACTGCATGGCTGAGAGCTTTCATATTTGGTATTTGGCATCCTCTAGTGGTCCTCTACAAAGATTGTTCAAATGATGCCCCTGGGGTCAGAACTTGCCACGCCCCAGGGGTCACAATTTTTATATAGACTTACATAGCAAAATGACTTTTAAAATCTTGTCCTCTGAAACCACGGGGCCCAGAGGTTACATATTTGGTATGTAACATTGCATAGCGGTCCTCTACAAAGATTGTTCAAATGATGCCCCTGGGGTCAAAACTGGCCACGCCCCAGGGGTCACATGGTTTATTTAGACTTAAATAGCTAAATGACTTTAAAAATCTTCTTCTCTGAAACCGCAAGGCCTAGAGGTTTGGTATTTGGTTGGTAACATTGTATAGTGGTCCTCTACAAAGACTGTTCAAATGATGCCCCTGGGGTCAAAACTGGCCACGCCCCAGGGGTCACATTGTTTGTATAGACTTAAATAGCAAAATTACTTCAAGAATCCTCTCCTCTGAAACCACAAGGCCCAGTGGTTTCATATTTGGTATGTAACATTGCATACCAGTCGTCTACAAAGATTGTTCAAATGATGCCCCTGGGGTCAAAACTGGGATGCCTTAAACTCAGGTGAGCGAACTAGGCCATCGTGGCCCTCTTGTCTAAATAAGTAAACCTATTAAAATGGGCGTTTTAATTGTTTTATTGTCATGTTGTGTCATTGATGTCTATTAAAAGAATATTTGAGGTTTGTCGTGGGAAAACCGAGCTAAATACATGTGCAATAAGTGTTATCCCGGATTAACCTTTGCAGTCCGCACAATCTAAACCGGGAAGGCGCTTTTTGCCCTTTAGTGGATTTATGTTTAGAAGAGACTTCCTTGAAACAAAAAATACCTTAAAAGCGGAAAGTGCCGTCCTGGATTAGCCTGTTATTCGGGACGACACTTTACGCACATGCATTAAGTCCGGTTTTCACATGACACGCCTGATTATATTTTTGTTTTCATGTTATGTAAGTCAAGTAAAATTTGCTTCTTATTTCTTTTAAAGCAGTAAGAAGTGTATTAATTTTTCATCTTCAAATATATTAAATACGTCATAATGATCGCTATTTTAAAGTGCAAAACTGAAATAAATCATTTGAAAAACTGAAGAAGTAAACACAGTTTGTACTTGCCCAAAAATAATTAACTTCCGATTACCATATACATATTACATTTCTCGAACGTTTTCAACAAAATATAAAACCATAGTTGTTTTCATTTGTTCCCTATTACGCTCGGCTGCTGTTGTTATGTATTTTTACGATATAAAAATTAGTCCTATGTTGTTCTAATAGTGCTATTATTTTGTGATACTGTTATAAAAATAATGTGATATAAGGTTGCTATACGAATTGATTTTGTTATGCCTTTTATCATTTGTAGTATAACTTCTTTTTCTGTTGTAGAAGTGTGTGAAAATAGTTTGCCACATACTGTATGGTTACAGTTTTATAAAAAAAAAATCTGTATATTTTTGCAAATTAATTTATCACATTTTCTTTGTTTCAGTTAACAATTTTATTTGAAAATCCAAGCATGTAGTTTTGTGTCTATCATTGTTTGTTTTTTTACTCTTCAAAGCATACAATAATAACAATTTAAGCTTCTGTAAAAATAAATACCAAGTAACCATCTAAAAAAATAGCATTTTTTTTCAGATGTTAATAATACAAAGATCACTGTCATCTATGTCTTAAGTACTGAGATATTTTAAGTCATTAAAACTGTAGATCTATTTAGTAACCATCATGTTTAAGGAGAAAATACACTTTAAATGCACTTAAGTGTGTTAATGACTTAAGTGTGTTAATGGAGGAAAAATGCCAAAAAATAAAAAAGCTATTTCTGAAATGAGTGTATTTTTTCTGCATTTTTAAGTGTATTAAATGCGTATAAAACGCAGAAAAAATATGGTGCCAATACCGCAGCATTTAATACGCATTAAATGTGTATTAAATACAATTATTCGAGAACAAAATTAACCCCCCAAAAAAATTACGAAACTGTAAAATATATTGTTTGCATGTTAATTACAGAATATGTTGTCTGGTCATGTTAGAATCAAAATAATTTTCGCTTTATCGCTGTTTATCTGTAAGTAGATAACGATTTTTCGTTCTGATGCACGTATCGGTGGTCAGAACTCCAAATCGTTGCATGTTAGCCGATCAACAACTCTAAATCGAAAATTATTTCTTAAATAACATTGGAAGAGATTATGTCTAGAAACCTTAATTTGAAGCATAAAAAATGATGAAAACTTTGGAATTGGCCAATAATTAGGTACTGTCAAACAAAGAATTGTTTTTGCTTTCCACCATTCTCCGTTTGAGCAGTTGCCAGTACCATTCCTTAGCCTAGTTCTTTCCCGTTTACATGTATACTGATATCCTAGATCTGTTACACACGATATTGTATATGTGTGGCACGTCATGAGAAAACTGGTCATAATGCATGTGCGTAAAGTGTCGTCCCGGATTAGCCTGTGCAGTCCGCACTGGCCAAACTGGGACTGCATTTTCCGCTTTTATGGCATTTTCTGTTTCAAGGAAGTCTCTTCTAAACATAAATTCAATGTAGGCGGAAAGTGACATCCTGGATTAGCCTGTGCGGACTGCACAGGCTAATCCGGGATGACACTACGCACATGCATTAAGACCGGTTTTCTGACGACGCGCCTCTTGTGTAGTAAGTTAGTGACATGGTAATACAGCAACCGAAGTGCTTTTGTATTGTTATTACACACTCCTTGTTAATTTTTGTGCATTAGTAATTTGTAAACAGTTTTTAACTCGACCATTCACCGAATAGTCGGAGCTATTCTACTCACCCGTTTGTCGGCGTTAACCAATGCTATGGTTAAGGTTTGCATACAAGTTCCTATCTCTATATCTTCTACAGATATTCAATTAAAACTTCACTATGTCTTAAGTGACAAAGAGGTATGAATAGTCCAGCGCGCTGTCCTGAGACAGCTCTTATTGATATGCTTAATGCCAGTTGAACTGTTCACTGAATTTCATGGTGTAATGATAATTAGTTTAGTTGCATATATTTTCGATGCATTTTAAAATCCGTATTCCATATGCCCTACATTGAACATGCTGAGAAAAAATAAAGAACATTTCTTTAGCAAAGAAAGTACAAATATATTCGTAAACATTATTCATGTGATTTCAACAATAATAACAACATAACAGTTTGATTCTTATTGGTATAAGTACATAAGGCGTAAAAAAAAATTTTTCGTTTCAGGTCACATGCCCATTTTTTTTTAAATAGTAAACTTGAAGATTCTTAAACTGAATAAATATTCAAAACATATAAGTAATATCCTTAAACATTGTTTATAAGTGGATACTATCAAAACAAAACACTTATTTATCCAAATACACATTAAATTATTGAAAAAGGTAAATAAAACAAAAATCAATCTGACAAACCCACTAAAATGTTCTAGGATCGGGGCATTTTTTTAGGGTAGGTCGGGTAACTTGAAACAAACATTTATTTTTTTTACGCCTTAGTATGGATTGAATACCCTAACCAGAATTCATTGGGGTAAGTGTACACTCAGTCCAAAAGTTATGGGGGTAAACAAAGTTTAAGTCAGAAAATGGTTCAGCTAAAAAGCAATCTTGTGTAATGTAGTAGACATGAAGATAGTAACAATGTTTTAAATAGGGCATTTCTACATATTCACATTTCTAACAGATAAATTTCATGCTTCTGTTTTTCATTTCCATGTGTACAAAAAAGTGTGAAACTTTCAGCGTAAATGTACACCCTGATTTTATTTTTTGTGTGATTTTTCAGGAATGTGTAAATAAAGCATGTACGCAGCTTATTTAAAAAAAAAAGGCAAATCATTTAAATGGATATTATAATGGAAAGACTTGTGTCTGTTATTTATTAAAATTTTACAATTTACAATGTTCATTTGGGAATCAGATATGTCTAGATTACATTAAGAAGGTATACCAGTAGAAGTTTTCGCTCAAAGAAAAGTGTGTTGTACATGTGTGGCTGATAATTGTATTTAGAAAGGAACTAGTTATCTAGTGAACATGAAAATTAGAAAGGAACTGGTTATTTTGTGAGCATGAAAATGTGATTTTACAATGTTGCTGTGTATAATAGGCTATAAACTGAGCTATACCTTGTAAGTGATTATAAAGGAACAGTTTTCAATGTTAGATTCTTATTATTTGGTTCAACTGATTGCGCAAAGTTTGATACAAGTTTCATTGGTTATGATAATATACTGATGGTCATGGTAAAATTTCGGAAATAGCATGTAAAAAAAATGTGCGGTGTAAATGATCAAGTTAGGTAACCCAGTCTGACTTGTTGCAATGTTGGTATTTTGAGTTGTGTCCCTTGTTCCGTTTATTTTGTTCGTTCTTCTATGCAGATCAAGCTTCATCAGCTATCGGACAATCTGTTTCAATTACTGCTGTGTAATTTAGCACAAAAATCAGATCAATAATTATTATGTTACTGTCTATGGTTCTATGTCTACATAAAGTTATTGTTTATTGTTGAGGTAGTTTTAGTCGAGAAATGTACTTTAATTGATATAAATATAAATAAAATATATTGCTTTTGCTATGTCAAATGTAGAATTCTAATATCAGTTGTTTGACGCACTGACTGTTCAGTACGAGTATTGTTACGTTTTGTGTCAACTGAAATTTAGTTTTAATGTTGATCTGTTACTTGTGTTGCAACTTTAATTTGGTCGTAACGTTAATATTTATTCCAGTTTTATTTTCTACACAGTGCTTTTTAATTCACCATGAATTGATTAATAAATATTCCATTTGTCTCGAAAGCAGCTATTTTAGTTAACTAGTGATGTTTATACGTAAATACCATTGTAATTAAAACTGGTGAAAATCAGTTTTAGTTCATGTAAATTCACTGCATTTGTTTGAATTCTGAATCACGTTGTGTTTATATACATATGGTATTACGTTTTTACTTAGTGAAAGCAGTGAATGAAATTGTACTAGTTAGAATGAGTGTGACTGTCACATGATCTTAACATAAATGTATGTATATATGGTTTTTGTTCTGACGTGTTATATGTATAGAACTTTGAGAAGAATGCGCTAATAGTAATTATGAAAATTATTAAGATTTTCAGATGCGTCGTTTGTACATTACGATGACATGTGTGGAGTATATTGGAACAAAATAACTGAAAAAATGTGTGACTATTAAAATTGCAAATGCAAAAACGTGTGTTACCTGTGTGTTTTTGAAATAGACGAACCTTCATGTGGTGTCCTAATGCACCTGGTACTAATAATCAATATTCTGAAAATGAATTCGACTAATAGTCTGTACAAAATAGAGCATATCCCCTTTCTAATGGATAATATCGTGTACTAGTCTTTTAAGTTTTATTATGTTCTGTTTCAAATAGCAATATCCTGTCTTTATAATGTACAAATATGGAATCTGTACTTAGTCACTGTAGCGTTCTGCAATTTTACATACATAAAGGCATACATCGTTGATAGTGCGTCAAAATTAACCACTGTATTTATGGTCAAAATATCATTCTAACATGACTAGCGTAAACATTTCGTTGTTAAATTGCCAATAAACAACTCGAACAAGTAGTTCCGAAACTGTAAAATATAGATCGCATTGTAATTGCAGAATAGGTTCTCAGGTCATGTTAGAATCGAAATAATGTTCGCTTTATCATTGTTTATCTGTAAATAAACAACGATTTTTCGCTCTGATGCGCCTATATTAAACCACTAAAACCCTCGTGGTTAATTGTTTACGCATCAGAACTCAAAATCGTTGTTTATTGACCGATAAACAACTCAAAATCGAAAATTATTTCTTAATTCAAGAGCTGAAAACGTGTATACACTTCGACAACTCATAATATAAAACATAATGAAATAACTTATTATTGGTCATGTTGGAATCGAAATAAATTTCGCTTTATCATTGTTTATCTGTAAAAAAAAAGCAACGATTTTCGTTCTGATGCGCATATATTAAACCATACGGACTAAAACCTACGTGGTTTATTTCTTGCGCATCAGAACTCAAAATCGTTGCTTATTTACAGATAAACAACGCAAATTCTAAAATTATTTCTTAATCCAAGAGCTCAAAACTCTTATACACTTACAACAACTCATAACATAAAACATAAGTTTTTTTCTAAACCTTCGATATGCAGGTGTTGAGTAGTAATTAACAACTAGAAAGCACTCGGAGGTCGCAGGCCTCTGCCAAGATAGGTACCCCCTTCTTAAATTGACTTATTCACAAAGTTTAGGTATTCTTGAAATAAGCCAGTAAACGTCGTAACTTGACAAATTATAGCATCTGAACCAAAGAGCTCAAGTAATATGACAAGAAAAGCATAAGAAGAACAAAAAATGTTGCTCCCACCGGGGTTCGAACCTCCAGCTCAAAAGTCTCAGGCGCTAACCGCTCGGCCAATCCGACTTGTACTTGAATGTGTATTTTGTTTACATCATGAAAGTGATCCACGTGTTTTCATGTGATCCATGTGTTTTCATGTGATCCACGTGTTTTCAAGTGATCAACGTGTTTTCATGTGATCCACGTGTTTTCATGTGATCCATGTGTTTTCAACATTTTCAACGAAAACAACACAAACCTTCCAAATTATTGCATCGTTTAGCGTCACAAACGCTTTTATAATTCTATCAATTTCAATTGATGATTTTTTATAAACGAAACGGTATTTACAGTATATTTGTATGTCAGTAGCGTTATTTCGCTCTTTTATATGCACTTTTATTTTATTTTTGGAATCTGAGACAAAAATGTTCAAATTTTCAATTCTTCAATATGTGAACATGTCATTTTAAGCATTTGAATTTTTCCAGTGATAGGTTACCTCCCCTGTCTATCTGCCAATAAAATACTTTTAAAAGATTTCATGATCCAGGCGATGATCCGGATCACCGATAACATACAGTTATGTTGATTAGGTCGTTTAAAGTTCACACCTACTTATTTTAGCTCGATTGTGTGGAAAGTGTTAGGCTTTATTGAGACACCCGAGTCCGTTTCCTGGGACCTGTCTTATTAATCATCGTAGGGCATATTTACATTACGATACAATTTTCGAAGAAGCATAAATGCTAAGCATAAACATCTTTGATCGCTTTATTTCAGTAATTCTATTCATTTCCTTGGTATCTTTCACATGTCCTTTATTTCAGGAACATACTGACCATAAATGTCTTCTTTTTTTTTAACTACAAAATTCAGTCGTAACTTAAACTTGTAAAATCTTTGATAAGACAGGGCCCTGTAGAACTAGTGACTTGGGCCCGTATTCACAAAGCTCATGGGGAAATTATCTTAAATTGATAAATTTCATTACGTCTCTGACTGTTTCATATATACCTCTGTTTACATTTAAATGTTTTAAACTAGTAAAAATTGCTTTAATGGTTCATATTCTACCCTTTTGTAAACAGAAATCGTTAGATTTCACGTAGACAATTTGATCTGAAATTTTACCTTAAGTTTAGATTTCCCTTGGGAGCTTTGTGAATACCAGCCCGGGTCTCTTATGAGAAACAACATTCGCATGCGAGAAGGGATCGAACTCGCGACCTACCGATCGCAAGGCGGACACCATATCAATGACACCACTGCGACCCTTATTAGCTCAAATTTATCCTTCCCAGAAACTATCTAGCAGATCCGTTCGTAACTTTGTTCTGCCTAAAACAGAACACCCATGGCATGCTGGGGCCATAAAGCAATATTATTATACACGCCTATACACGCCTGGCGTAGCAAATAATGCGACCTATATACAAGGGGGACAACAAGTATAACCTTCAATCGCTTATATCTGGTTTGTCTCCCTTTAGTTACATCATTATATATATATATATATATATATATATATATATATATTGTACACTGATAAAAACTCACCACACACACACTCACGAATTGACTAAAGTAATAGTTGAGCAGTGGTACGAGTTTACAAAAATGTTCGAGTTGACCATGGTATTGGTTGACTATGGTACGAGTTGACTAGAAACTCGTTTGTACACTTTCTACAATTTCGACTTAACCTTGTCCGTCCGTTCGTTCAGGAGACTTGAACATTTGCTGCTTGGTTTGTGAATATTTAATTAATTATCATTTCCAGTTTTCTCATTCATTACTTATCATCATTTATCAGTTAGCACACGAACGGCATGCGTTCAAATCGTCTCAATGAATCATTGAGTCTCCATTATTACTTTATCATTCAAATAGGACTGCGTGCCAAAAATTTGTCTCAAATGCGCAACCTAAAACGCGGAACCAAGGCCGCGTTATCCGGTGTTATATCGGGCCGATATGGCTATTGCCACGCGATAAGATTAGACAAAACAGTGTAAAATACGGGCTATCGCACGTTCCCGCGTCTTGGTATCAGATAATAAAACAATCATGCTCAGCATCATTGCTCGTGGCATGACCTTCACCTTTTGGTGACCGACTGTTGCACGGGTGCTTTTCGTTAAAGACTAGATCGCCGTTATTTGCGCCGTTATTTGCCACGCCTGCGGGTGATTTTGCTGAAAATCTGTTACAACACGTTTGAAAATCTGTTACAACGCGTTAATCTGTTCTGCTATGTATAATTGTATAATTAATTCATGAACATCTGCAATCAACTGGCAATGCAACATTTTAATATGTAACAGTAAAATCATTTTCTTGGCAATGCAAATATAATTAATTCATGAACATCTGCAATCAACTGACAATGCAACATTTTAATATGTAACAGTAAAATCATTTTCTTGGCAATGCAAATATTTTTACATTCACCTTCGTGTACTAAATATTTTTATAGTTAGCAAGTAGTTTTAGACGAAATGTTTTGCTTAAATTTTGTTAAGGAGACATTTGAATCCATTTTTATTGTTACAAGTTTTCATGAATAATTGCTATAGATTTAATGAATTAAATACCCATAATGTTTGTTCGTCATCCTTATGAAATAGAATTAGTTTGATGGCAAATTTGTACTTCAGCTTTAAATCCAATGTAATCTCTTAGCGGAGGCTATGCACAGATAAACTGTCAATGCTTTGAATGGTGTTTTCTGAGAGGATGCAATTTACCTTATACTTTTATGAATACACGTTGAAAGGAACGAATATGTTACCAATTTTCCGATCAATTAGGAGCTGGTATACAAGAAGATAAGACCTAAATCTCGACTATGTACGATAAGAATACACAGGCTCACAATCACCGTTCTCTTTGTAAATCCAAAACGAGCAACCCCTACTATTTAAATGCTGTATTATTCAACAGAACAATATTTTAACCATATGTGTTTGTAATTCCATAAATGTCAAATTCTACACCGTTTGTCGGCTTACCAAAAAGTTTACAGAAGTCGCTCGTTTTCCCACGGTTTTGAATATCTTATTCTGCGTCAGATTACAGAGTCGCGAGACCGCACAAAAGAGCAGCATAATTACACGGCCGTCGCAAGATAAACACGATTGTTAGTGTAAGTAGGTATTAGCACGGATCCTCGTTTGGTCAGAAAATTTGTTAGTTTGTCGGTTTAGAGACTTTCAATGAGCGGGCGTGTCTTTCCCATGCATCGGTATGCGGATGACCTCCGCTCGCGCGTGCGGTCACCTCGGTTCGTTTGTTCTACGGTAAGATTGACAGCCGCGTAGGCGGTGTTTAACGCTCTCGACCAATCGGCGGAGAGCAGACACTTGTTAGCTGCAAATTGGCCAATTTAATTGGCCAGCGATAACGATCATCGTGGGAACTGGTAATTGAGAAAATTCACATTGTGAAAATGAATTGTTTAAAGTCTTGAGAAATGTCAGTCCTCAACGAACAAATTTCGTGAGAGCAACAGGTTGCAAATCCCGAAACGTTTAAACTGTTGCATATGGATAAAGCAGTGGTTGAAATATTTTAATCGATACTAAACAAAAACCAGACATAACCATATGAATTGAATGTGCACGGTGCATACGGAATAACATTATTAGGATTATTACAATATTACGTGTGCATTTACAATGGATGAGTCCCCTGATAAATCGGAAAAAGTTTCTTCTTCCAACAGAAGGGTATGTACGCATAAGGATGCTGTTTACGTAATGATACTTTTAATATTATGTTGTATTGATATATTTTAGTAAAATGGAAGTTTATTACAGCATACGCATAGAATTTGAACATCAGCGGTAGCTACAGCATCAACAGAAGAATTTGTTGTGGTTGTGGAGTGGTGGTAGTAGTGGTGGTGGTAGTGGTAGTAATAGAAACAGTAGTTGTAGCGGTGGTGGTAGTAGCAGTAGTATCAGCAGTTGGTGTTGGTGGTTCTGGTGGTGATGAAGGTGGTTTAACGAGCATAGCAGTAGATATATGACTGTATGTACATATATATTCTCGTCGTTTGTTAATTTTTTATTTGGGTTTTACGGCAACTCAACACATTATGGTCTTATCGTGCCGAAATTCTGGTCGTAGTAGAAGTATTAAGTATTGGTGATTGTAACGGCGTCAGTAGCTGGCCCACAGGTTAAGTGAGTATTAGTCGCGGCAAAACAAGAACAAACAATATCTTAGTCATTTTCCCATAAATTAAACTACATAATTTAAGATCAATCGGTTCCATTCGTACAAAAATGTGCAATGCGGCATCATATTGAGACAAATACTGCAGTCCCCACGCTAACAAACTGTTCTACGCAGTTCCGACAGCATTTCATTCCAATAGTCCACGGAACATCATTAGGCCATACAAATTTGATTCTATGTTTAGCGTCCTCGGGCTGGTAGGTGTTTGGATGCCTGAACGAAAAAAACAACAACAATATTGACAATGTAAAAAATCGAGTTGGAAAGCATATTAAAACAGGGGGAAACATACTTTTAGGTGTTTTTAAATTGTTTGTAAAAGTATGCAACTAGTCAATTTACACAGTTAAATACTGTGTTAAGGTAGAAAGACCCTAATGGGACTTTTTTCTGACCTTGCTTTTCTTATTATCTTTGATAATTAAATCTATTATGAGACTAAACTGTGAAATATAAACAAAATCTAACCACACGTTTTGACAAACATGCGATTTTTCTTATAACCCCTAATTTTTCTACTTCAACCTAAAATTCTGATGTGGTACACTTACAAAAATGACTGACATATCGTCAAAATGTATTTTATTTATTCCCGAATAGCTTTAATTTATGCGTTAAAGGTGTATCTTATGAAAAAGTATAACAAACATAAGTACTAAAGTTGACCAACAATACTTATTACATTAAATTTGGCTAAGCATATGGTAAAAAACTACAGATTTCATTACAGTAAAAATATGCCAAACACCAATTATTGTAATTTTTTAAACTTTTATTTCATAGTATGTCAAAATCAGTAATACCAACATATAGTATAACCTTATCTGAGAGTTAAGGTTTAAATTGACAGGTTCACCACAAAAATCTCAAGGTATAACATTTGGACTGAAGCAACCCTATGTTATAAAAAAAATATGAAAAATAAGACTAGTAAAAAAGCAAATATTTTCCTTCTATGTTAAAATATTGTTTTTCTCTTATAATTATAATCTATTAGCAGTCTCGATATTAAATGAATTATTTTTGCATTAATGTTAAAGAAATAATGTTTTGTGTAAACATTTTAAATACAAATTTTACCAAATTCAGAAAAATAATAAACATTTTTTATAAGTGTGTGTTTCAGAAAATTCAATGGACATTTTCATTACATTGGGTTAACAAGTTTCAAAACACTGACAAATCTGTGTGATAACTTCATCAAGACTCTTCTTGACGCTTGTGACTATTGGTAAAATGTCACTGTTTTTAGATAAAAAGGTGTCTCTTAGACCATTCTCATCATTTCGCCGATACATAATTTTCAGATGTTTTTTTACAGCGGTAGATCTCGTCAAAATTCCACAGTGAAATAGGCCCAAGTTTACACAATGAACAGTATTTTTATATTATCCAACAGAACACCAAATTCGATCACCCGACGTCCCGCTCTCCACCCACCTCGACTGACTATTTTTCCAAGTTTTTGGTGTGAACGAATGTTATTTCACAGCAAGGAGCACGTATCTCCTTTACGCAGATATGTTTTTATATACGAATAATTATGTTCAATAATACTAATAATCCTTGGACGTTTATTTATAACTATTTTAACTTAAGTGTAAGGAAATACACCAGAAATTTCGCGAAAATGTCATGATTAAATGTAAACAGAAAATCCCAACAATTACGTCATTTGAATGTATGCCCTATGTCAGAGTACCTTGTTTTTCTTCAAACTACATTTTTACATTCATCTTTAAAGATAAATAAGCATTTATTTCACACATTTAATTGAAAATAACTCAACATTCGAAAAGTAATTTTCACGAAAATAATTTCTGTTTCGGATCAGATCGATTAGATTTACGGTAACTGGCGAATGGGCCGAAGTTAACCGATATTTCGCGAGTATTTCCGAAGTCATTACGATCTTTCTACCTTAAAGTAGGTTCCCAATACGAAGATGATATATAACAGTTTTGCGGGTGAACATTTGCTTTAACTTGTACCGCTGCCATGAATAAGTTGTGAAAGAATAATGTCTTTATTAACTCATTTTTTCTTTTTTCCTGCCTGGTTGGTAAGTTTTCGAAAAATCATGGGGACGCTAAACATATAATCAAATTTGTATATCCTTATTTCCAAGCTGTAGAAGCGCTGACCGGTGCACGTCGTAACGCAACGCGTTGCGCATGACGTTATTGGCCGCCGTCGACCCCACAGCTGTGAAGAGTAGCTAATCTACCCTTAATCTAGCGCATGTTCGGATGATAGTGATATGTGTTTGTACAGGTGTTCATCTCGACTACCTCGCTATCTGAACTCGCACTCACGCGCATTTCGTGACTACCCCAGTATGGCAATTGCCAGCAGGAATCCACATGGGACTCTTCTCTGTCCCCACCTTGCATGCACTGCTTATGCGTATGTGACTTAGTACACTGTAAGCTTTATAACAGAACGGTGTAATTCGAAACTGGCTTATATCGCTAACATTTGTTGTTGTCATGATGGTAGTTGTAGTGGTGGTGGTGATGGAATTATTAATAGTATTATTATTAGTAGTAGCAGCAGTTAAAGAAGTAGTAGTAGTAGTAGTAGTAGTTGTTGTCGTTGTTATTGTAATTGTAGTAGTGGTGGTAGTGGTTTTGGTGCTGGTGCTGGTACTGGTACTAGTAGACGTTCTAGTGTAGCTGTGATGATTGTTAAATATCTGTTAAAGCATTTGATTTGCAATATTCCAACATAGACCATAGAAGTGCGCATTGTTTAGACTCCTTGTGTTTGATATTATAGTGCATTCAACACTATATAGTGCTGCAAAGTTCGAATTGCAAATAGCACTTGTGTGCATTAGTCAATATACTGGCACTTGTGTTAGCTTCAACACCTGGGCAAATGTCTGTGCATTGGAGAATTTAAATAGCAAATATATTAAATAGACTTTGTATCCACTCGCACATGTATCAAAACGCTTGACACCCCAATATTTGCGTTTTATGTCACCACTATATGGATGTATTTCAATACAGATGCCTTTAGTGTGCGTTTAGTGGCTTTGTTAAGTTCTTAGCTATGTAAATATGTTTGTTTATCGTTAGGTGCCTCCTTATTCAAGCGCCGTCACGCCCATATAAAAATGCGGCACACCAACCAAAAATCCGCGCAAACAAATGCTACGTTTTTGATGTATAATGACAAGATAATCGAGGTTAATAATTCCTTCGCGCACGAGGTTAAATTTTCAGAGTACAAATAAAGATGTTCCGGTGCCGGGAATCGACCCTTGGCCGCTTTAGTTGAAAACCAGGAATCCTAACCACTAGACCACACCGGATTACAGTACTAACGTTGTCGCTTCTCTCTTTTCAGAACAACAAACCACTGATGGAGAAACGCAGACGACAGAGAATCAACGACTGTCTCGTGCAACTCAAGTCGCTCGTGCTGCAAGCCATGAATAAAGATGTACGAGTTATCTCCCTTTGATTTTCCGAAAAAAAAAGAGTAGTTTTTAAAATCAATGAGTTTTCGTTAATATAAGAGATAAAAGAAGTCATTAAAATGCAAATTTTTGTGCAAATTTAAGCGACAGTGAATAGTTATTTTATCTTATAATAATGGTCTTTGTTTATATCACGCGGTTTGTGTTGGGACTTTCGCATATTGAAATATAATCCAATAAAACAAAAATCATTTGTGGCGCGTCATGAGAAAACCGGTCATAATGCATGTGCGTAAAGTGTCGTCCCGGATTAGCCTGTGCAGTCCGCACAGGCTAATCCGGGACGGCACTTTCCGCTTTTATGGTGTTTTCTGTTTCAATAAAGTCTCTTCTAAACATAAATCCACTGAAAGCGGAAAGTGCCGTCCTGGATTAGCAATTTAGCCTCTGCGGACTGCACAAGGTAATCCGGGACGACATTTTGCGCACATGCATTAAGATCGGTTTTTCCACGACGTGCCTCATTTGTATTATATAATGCATTAAAAAATTTCATTACATAGATCTATATCTTCTGCGCAAGGCCTTACGAACGAAATGTTAATTAACATTTCGTGACTGATATAATAGTTTCAAACAGTACACACATATATTATAATGCAATTAATAAACATATTAATGCAAAGTCATACTTCGTTCGTACAAAGGAACCCACGTGTAAAATATTGGATATATGATCATTGTTTTCGTAACATTTAAAATGCAACGAACTTCAGCGTTTAATGAATATTAACTGCAGGAATTATAGTTGTAATATTGCGTAAATTCCGTGTAATTGTTTTTATGCAATATCATAATAATATATTTTTTAATTTACCATTTTTGCAGACGACACAGTATTCCAAGCTGGAAAAGGCGGACATTCTCGAAATGACCGTAAAGCACCTTAAAATGGTCCAAAGACAACACATGAACAGTAAGAATATTGAACATTGATTCTCAATTTTCAAAAAAATAGTACGATCAGATGTTATTCAATGTCTATAAATGTACATGTAGTCCTTCCGCGTTTGAGACTGCTAAAAAGTACCCCAAAAAACAACAACAACATATTCCGGTGCCGGGAATCGAACCCTATCCTAACCCTGGGTGAAACCCAGGAATCCTAACCACTCAACCACACCGGATTGTACATGTTGCCAAAAATTGCTTCTTAGTTTAATTATTGTCGACTTTTAACAAAGTTAAAACAAGATATGCACTGATTTACATTTTCACAAAAAAATTCATTGGTAAAACTGATGGTTTTAGTGTTATCGTTAACAGCATCTGTCTAATTTATTTGATTGAAAGCGAAAGTCAAATGGTTTACATTGCTGATGTTCTTGTTGTTCCAGCTGATATTTAAATTAACGTTATCTCAAACAAACATGAACAAAATATAATTTCTGTTTGCATTTTACTTCCAGCGGCCATGACATCTGACCCAAACATGATCTCTCGGTACCGAGCGGGGTTCAACGAATGCGCGGCGGAAATCGCTCGCTATCTCGACACCATTAACGGCGGGAATCCGGAACTGAAGTCCCACGTCATGGGATACCTTGCCAACAGTATGATGCAATTTCCGGTAATCCCGGTCTACCAGGGAGGGCCCTATCATATGCAGATGACATCACCTGTGACGTCGCAACAAGGAA
Organism: Congeria kusceri; assembly: GCA_027627225.1. Taxonomy (NCBI): domain Eukaryota; kingdom Metazoa; phylum Mollusca; class Bivalvia; order Myida; family Dreissenidae; genus Congeria; species Congeria kusceri. Next base: position 12,365,195 of record CM051033.1, on the reverse strand, counting down.
TGCAAGCGTTTGGACAGTTAAGCATGCCGGTAGCGTCGAGTACGCCTTACCCGCAACATTATCATCCACGCGAACATTATCATATGACATCGCAACGTGACGTCAAACCGCAGCCGCTCAACGTCAGTCCCATAAAAACGGAGCCTGTCCACGTCGATATTCAACAACGTAACGCACATATTCCGTCGCCCGTGAGACGGGTGCCCTCTCCCTGTGATTCCGACAGTGGCCTAAGTGACAGTTCAACGTCGTTTTCGCATGACGAGAACGGGAATTACTCGCATTTCAACGTCAATGGTCAGCAAGCCCGACCAGACAGTGACCATCGAACGCACAGTCGGGCCGAACAATTCCGCGAAACGTCGCCGCATGATTACGTCACCGGCCGACGGACGAGTCCCAAACGTTCTTGCGGCGAAGGCGTCGACCTAACGTCAAATAAACGCGTGAGAGCCAACTCCAGTGACGTTAACTTCGCAAATGAGAGACAACTTGGACAAAATGGCGACGTCGAATCGATGTGGCGGCCCTGGTGATATTAAATGTCACATTGTGTTAGTTTCTTGTTACGGTTGTTGTTGTTTCTAGGAATACTCAGGTTTCTCATCTTAAAACATTTAACTATTTACCAGAATCAGCATACGGAACGTTTTAACACCAGATTTTGTTTTTAGGGTTTTCAATTGATGCCGAATTCTGCCTTTTGATGCAAGCAGTTTGCAATTTTCTCATTTTTGACTCCAGCAAATTATCTACCTTGCATCATTTTGATGCAGTTGTCTTCCATAAGCCAACTTCAAAAGCACTAATAATATTAGTTTTATTATACTTATTGTGTTTTTGCAAAGTTCTCAACCTTAATTAACACAAAAAAAAAGTAATCATTTTCAAAACATTAAACACATATTCTGAAAAAAAAAATCCTGTAACTTAGTATTTTGACCATTGCTTTTTCCATTTTTCACTCCTAATATGTTCAAGCCAGGTGTAATTTGTCTCCTGGTTTTCAAAATCTACTGAAATCCCTGTTTTTATTAGGAAATTGTAGTATCTGAAAGAAATCAGTATCATCCATTCTCCATAGGCAGTTGTTAATGAAGAGCAAAATCGTTATTGTATTGATAAACATTATAATGAAGAGCAAAATCGTTATTGTATTGATAAACATTAAAATGAAGAGCAAAATCGTTATTGTATTGATAAACATTAAAATGAAGAGCAAAATCGTTATTGTATTGATAAACATTATAATGAAGAGCAAAATCGTTATTGTATTGATAAACATTAAAATGAACAGCAAAATCGTTATTGTATTGATAAACATTATAATGAAGAGCAAAATCGTTATTGTATTGATAAACATTAAAATTGACCCTGTCGGAAGATAAGTTTTCGTATGAGACATTTGTGCCAAAAATTCCTTAAATTTGACTCAATTGAAACTTCAACATTGTTTTTTGTGTGTGAAGAGAAACTAATTGTTTTTTGTCGGTGTTGATTCTCGAACACGCCGTGGTAAAATAATCGAATTTGACGTAGACATTAGACAATTATGAACAACGGTGATTCAAAAACACAAAAGTTATTGATAGTAAGAATATACTCAGAATCTTTCAACCCTGTTTCGTGTGGTCTGCATTGACGGGTATAGTGTGGATAATTGTAGTGTGGTCTGCATTGACGGGTATGGTGTGGATAATTTTATGCATCAAGTCATCAACTACTAGTATACATAAGTCATTTGATTTTGATAGTTGTGTAAATCTAACGTCCGATTTGGGAGAATAATACATAGTATATGTCTTACTATATATGTACGCAATTTTTATGATCTCAATTACTGACATGTACAATATGTAGAACATGTAGATTTTTGTTGTCACTTATGCAGATAGTTGACTCTGCCATGTTAGTGTTTGAACGACATACTGATATTACGAAGTATTAAATTGACATATAATCGTATATTAATTGCTGTATAACATTAACAACGATCGGTGTTGTTGTTCTTTTTGGAGAATTTTATTAGTTAAAATCATTTTCAATTGGTATCAAACATTGCTAAATATTTACTCTAACTGCGTTTGCGATAGACCAAAGTAAACATCTTACTTGAATCTACTAACTATATCGTCTCTATGTAATTTCATTTGCTAACATTAACCCAATTTCCTGATAAATACCCCAAACTGGGCGTCATAATTTAATAAATATTAACACATAACAATGATTTTTAAATAGTCTGATATAACCGTTCTACGTCACTTATAATTACACTTTTTGTGAGACGACAATGTACCATTGTACAGTTCAGATTATGTTGGTGTGAACCATAAATCGACACGTTTATGTTAAATGTTTCTTTTACATTGGTAACAATGATGTTTTTATTGTTGTTATGTTATAAAGTGCTTCCGAAGAGATGGAATAAATGTTGATGAATATAACCGTTTGCTTTTGTGGTTTGTATATGACGTATTATATGTAATAGTTGTAGCAACCGAATATGTTAGTTATTTAACATACTGAGGTCAAAGGGTGCTACAAGTGTTTTATACCAAATTCGCCAATCACATCGCAACTTTCTACGATGCCGATCACAATGGGCAGTTCCTAGACGTCACGTGATGTCTGACATGCTTGGCATGCGTGTCATTTCCATATTTAGCACCGACGCATTGTGCCCACTCAGTGCAATAAGTAGCGTGCGTATAAGTACAACTAAATCTCAATATACTGCAAGCTACTTATTGCACGGTAAACTTGCATATTAGGCTCCGCCCACCATTAACCGATCTGATATCAGTTATTGAATACCGCAAAACAATTAAAACTCTCTGAAATATGTAAAAGTTGTTAGGCGTAAAAAAACATATGTTTGTTTCAGGTAACCCGACCTACCCTAAAAAAATGCCCCGACCCTAGAACATTTTATTGGGTTTGTCAGATTGATGTTTGGTTTATTTACCTTTTTCAATAATTAAATGTATAAATAAAATAAAATAAATAAGTGTTTTGGTTTGATAGTATCCACTTATAAACAATGTATAAGGATATTACTTACGTTTGGAATATTTAATCAGTTTTAGAATCTTCAAGTTGACCATTTACCCCACCCCCCGCAAAAAAAAACTTTTTTTTTTTTTTTTTTTTTTAAATCCCGACCTACCTACTGATTTTTTTTTGGCATGTTACCTGAAACAAACATATTTTTGTTTACGCCTTATAGGGAAAGATCATGGCTTACAAACGGTACAGTGTGCTGCACTATGGATCAGGGGTGAGGGTGGACCAGTTCTTTCCTATTTTCTAATAATATAGTTAATCCTTGATTTGCCATGATCAAGAACGTGGTAATAAATGAACGCTGTGTTACGCTGGAAAGATCAATATGACACAAAGTACTGATTCTACCTAGGACACTGACTCAAGACAAGTTGATAATCAGAAATACTAATCCTTAACCATATGTTTGAACAGTCGTGAACACGTAAAATAATTAAACAAAATGCTTTATTTAGACCAAGGACAAATACTGCAAAATGTTTATCAGCCGCCGAACTGTTCCGTTCGTGCCGGAACCCGGGATTGAACCGGGGGCCTTTAGATCTTCAGTCTAACGCTCTCCCAACTGAGCTATTCCGGCTGACAAATGTTATCGTTACCGTATATACTCTCGAAAATTGGCGATAACACTCGATAACCTTAAGGCTACCATATCTTAAACTGTTAATATTGCGTCGCCCGAAGGTTAAATGCAGTTAAAATATATGGCTGACCGTTGCGGACAACATTTCCCACCGCGGCGATTGGTGTTCAATTCCACGTCCCAATGCATGTAAATCTGGTTGGTGGTCATCAAACCGGACAGGTGGGGTTTCCTCCGGGTACTCCGCCCCCACCCCCACAGCATAAGACTACGCCACAGTTAATGCTATATTTCAGTAAGAAATAATAGCTACACATTGCAGCTATAATTCAACATTCGTCCTAACTATAGATGTGTCTCTAAATGTAAAATAAGGTAGTAGTGGTTGGACACACCCCGGGTCCTCTCATAATACTTTTTCGGAGCGGAAGGACCTCGTTAACTTCGAAATATACAAACAAGTTGAGAAGCGCATGCAAATGGACCTGGTTAACAGGAATTACAATCAAACCGACCATCTCTTGGACCTAACCCCAAAAAGTAATCAAATATCTACTAATGAACATATTTATGAATGAACACATAGATCTCTGCGCGGATTGGAGAGTTTTAATCTTATTTATTTTATGTAATTAGTTTGCTGCGCCATGCCGTTGAAATGTGTGATAGTTTATAAACTGGATTATATGCAAAGCCATAATTCTACAGTCACTTTCCAAAATATAGCATAACAGACGTGAACTATGTTTTTGTGCTGTGTTGTTTGGTGCCATGTCAATTTGCGATACCCGCTGGCAATTTACAGCTCGAAAGACGCTCGGCTACGTCGAACGTCTTAAAACGCTATTATATAAAGCCGCGGGCCTTTTGTTGCTTTAAACTGTTTTTTACATGATAAGCATTTCACAATTAATTATATTACTTTAAATCCAGTCCCATTTTTTTCTTCATTTTTATGATATAATGATAATTATGCAAAATTTTATGATCATTAAGAAAAATAGTGGCAGCAAAAAATTAATGTATGTAACACTGTACCATATTTAAAAAATACATCAAATGAGACTGTTTGCAGAAGCCAAAGGTCTTTCATTCGAGAGATCGAATCGCGTGACCTACTTTTTACTTTGCAGGCTACAAAGCACTAACAATCGATACCCCCAAATGTATACGATGAATCCGCTATTTCGGCCCGTTCAGGATTAGCAGACACGTTCACTGTTGTTTATTTCGGCCCGTTCAGGATTAGCAGACACGTTCACTGTTGTTTATTTCGGCCCGTTCAGGATTAGCAGACACGTTCACTGTTGTTTATTTCGGCCCGTTCAGGATTAGCAGACACGTTCACTGTTGTTATTCATATTATTGCGATTGTATTAAGTAGTTTGCATACAAACCTACAGCAAGATGTTAAAAGTAGGCATAATATAACGATGAGTAGTTCGATTTGTCTTGTGTACAAATGGCATTGCAGAAATTCATATTTTCTTTCAAACAAATGATTGTGTCCTTTCTGTTAGAAAAAAACTGCACTCTATTTCCTTTGATGTTTTTCCTTTTCTCGCCAACAGTTTTTCTACGCTATCAGCGTTTTGATATATTTCTTATGGAACCGGTTTAACCTGTGGACGGTTTGATTTGCTTCCGTTTACAGTACCTGAAACATGTGATCAATGGAGGGAGAGAAAATACCGAGAGAAGCGAATGTATGTATGTATTTTCGAAGTTTATGAGGACATTCCGGGCCGAAGCTGCTTTATGTGAGGACCTGGGGTGTGTCCCAGCACCCCTGCCTAATTTACTTTTAGACTCATGGAAAGTTGGGACGAATTTTGAATCATAGATGCAATTTCCAGCTATTTATATTTTACTGAAATATTTTGAATTTTGGTGTGGTCTTGTGCTGTGGTGGGAAGCCGGAGTACCAGGAGGAAACCCCACCCATCCGGTATGGTGACCACCAACCAAACTCACTTGCGCGAGTGTACCAACCACTGCGCTTGCCGGAAAGCCAAAGAAGCGAATTCCTAGAGTGGAAGATATTATATCGCCTTACAAGAAGGTTTGTACGAAAAAAGAAATCGCTCAGTGACAACATCTTTCCGATAGGAAACAGCTAACATCCGATTGATAAAATACCCTGCCATGTTTTGTCACGTCATAACCAATTTACATTAAATCAATCTGACGTTATCACGTCGATCGGCCCAAGATCAAAGTCGATACACCGCGGCCCCGTTCCTAGGCGTTAAATCGTGTTTTATGGCCCCTACGTACGTCGACGGGGCCGTAAACCCCTCCGGGGAATAGATAAACACAAATGAGGTACATTAATATTGCGCAATATGTTTCCTTGTCTAATGAAATAACGCTTACGCCTCACGCCCCCTTAATAACATTTGGCAAACAATATTGTAAGATACGTTGCCCCCAGGGTGAGGCATACAGATCATAAATAAAACGACTATAAACATGCCCCCCTACGCGCGTTTTGTCGAGTAATTAAAACGAAATTTATGATAGTGTCTAATTATGATCCATCATTGTTTGAAGTTGACGATGATGCATTGAATTTCAAACACGCGGAAGTCGCATCGGTTCTTAAAACATTAAGGTGGATAATATTGCGTGGGTGCGTAAAATATAGTAACCCAAGATGGCCCATGAAAGCCCAAAAGCTTATTTCCGACAAGGTACTCAACACTTTCGAGTCCATTTTCTGGGTAGAACTAGTACTTGTCTCTTGTGGAGAACACACAATACTCCCCACCCCACGCCCGAAGACGGCCAGCATATTATATCCATTAGTATTTACTCCACATGCAATCTCAGTTTGTTTTTGAAATGGTTTTAGGCTTTATTTCTGTACTCTTGCTTAGAGAAATAGTGTTTCTAAAGAAATACTACACAAGAGGCGTGTCGTGGGAAAACCGGGCTTAATGCATGCGCGTAAAGTGTCACCCCGGATTAGCCTGTGCAGTCCGCACAGGCTAATTCAGGACGGCACTTTCCGCCTACAGTGGATTTATGTTTAGAGGAGACTTCCTTGAAACAGAAAGTACCATAAAAGCGGAAAGTGTCGACCTGGGTTAGCCTGTGCGGGCTGCACAGTCTAATCCGGGACGCCACTGTACGCACATGCATTAAGCCCGGTTTTCCCACGACACGCCTCATAGATATTATATATTAAGTATATAATCGTGGGTTTACTGCACACCATGGAACTGTAGAATAAGAGGTGTATCATCGTTTCAGTCGTCTTATAAAAAAGATTTTAAAAAATGTTTGAATGTATAAATTTAACGTTAAACAACACAGACAAAGAAATTAACTTTAATTTTTCCTCAGGAGCTTCATTAATACGTATATAGAACTTATTAATTGTGCATACAACATTTTCAAAATGTTTGCAACATATACGGTACTGCATCATTCGAACACAGAGTCAAACAAAATAAAACACCACCACCAAATAAAACGGCAAATAAACAAGAACCAAAAAATCTACAGCCAGTGTTTTCCATCGCATTTTAGCAACTCATACTCACTCTGATATGCACATTAGGAAACTGTGTATTTGTATTATGTGTTATAGTTCTAATTATAAATTTTCAACGTAATTTTTAACATGGCATTTGCTAAAGGGTGATTGAAACAACTATAAATGCTAAATGGTTCATTGAAAAGTCACTGCGTAGGAGCTATGTCACGTATAAATACATCAATGGGTGAATTATAAGCACGAGATATTCATTAAAAATACATACCTTGCCGTTTTAAAAGGTCATACTAGTACTATGTGTCAGTGAGATTTATGTATATACATGTACTTATATTACTTAGCATTTCAACCGGTAGTACTTAGATTTCCAATATTAGTGCTTCTCTTATTACAATAATGCTTCGAATAAAGTTAAACTTTTTAACTTAAACGCGTTTTATAAGAATGTATATAAAGTGCACGAATTTCTTGCCTTATACGTAGCGTATTTTAGAAGGTGAGTTTTATCAGATTGAAGTGTTTTACTTTATGTATTAGCAACATCATCTCCACACAAAATATTGTTACAAGCTTTACACCCGTTGTCAATCATACAATCTACGAAGAAAATCCAAACGCGGCGTATTCCGGTGTGGTCTAGTGGTTAGGATTCCTGGTTTTCACCCAGGCGGCCCGGGTTCGATTCCCGGCACCGGAACGTGTGTTGTGTTTGTCGAATCACAACCAAATTACGGTTTAACATGAAAATTGTATTTCCCTTATATGTATTTTAACTTCATAACGCGTCGATAGTGTGAAGTATGTGATATGTTAGAATTGTGTTAGCAGATATTGAACGAAGTGATAAAAGGCAACTCTCGGTGTTGAAAACGGATTTATAGATATAGATTTCATAAGCTCAAATCTAACTACAATGTATAACTGGTCAATAGTTTTTACCGATATACCGATGGTACACAAGCAATTTCTCACTTCCTAACTTTGCATACTCCGGTGTGGTTTAGTGGTTAGGATTCCTGGTTTTCACCCAGGTGGCCGGAAATAATATTTTGCTGATACTTTTTGTGTCGCCTGACTAGGCGACATATAGGTGTTACTTCTGTCGGCGGCGGCGTCGGCGGTGTCGGCGGCGGCGGCGTCCCCTTTCGCTTGTCCGGAGCATAACTCTAACACTATTAAAGCTATCAACATGAAACTTCATAGGTAGATAGATCTCACTGAGGGAAAGTGCATGCTCAAGAACCGTTACTCTGCACCTCATACTTTTGAAGTCATTGCCCTTTGTTTATTTTCATACTTAATTTTTGTCCGGAGCATAACTCTAAGACTATGTAAGCTATCAATTTGAAACTTCATAGGTAGATAGATCTCATTGAGGAAAAGTGCAGTGCATGAGAACCGTTATTCTGCATCAAATACTTTTGAAGTTATTGCCCTTTGTTTATTTCCATACTTAATTTTTGTCCGGAGCATAACTCTAAGACTATGAAAGCTATCAACTTGAAACTTCATAGGCAGATAGATCTCATTAAGGGAAAGTGCAGTGCACAAGAATCGTTACTTTGCACCTCATACTTTTGGAGTAATTGTCCTTTATTTAGTTTCATACTTAATTTTTGTCCGCAGCATAACTCTAAGACTATGAAAGCTATCAACTTGAAACTTCATAGGTATATAGATCTCATTGAGGACAGGTGCAGTGCACAAGAACCGTTACTCTATATCACATACTTTTGAAGTTATTGCCCTTTGTTTATTTTCATACTTAATTTTTGTCCGGAGCATAACTCTGAGACTATGAAAGCTATCAACTTGAAACTTCATAGGTAGATAGATCTCATTGAGTAGAAGTGCAGTGCACAAGAACCGTTACTCTGCACATCATACTTTCGGTGTTATTGCCCTTGTAAATGTTCATACTTATTTTTGTGTAGCAGTTTTGGTTTTAATTAGTCTTTTCTTTGCAATTAGCCAGAGTGCAGTGCTTTTGAAGATTTCAATAAATCTATTTAAAAACATTTGACCATTAACCTTAAGTGCTTCTTCATTTGGATTCACGTTAGTTATCCGACTCGCGGAGTTCTAGATTATTCTTAGTTTTATAACTATATTTTCATAGCAACTTTCTTTGCCCATACATGCACAAAATTCACATCCAGCGATTGCATAGGTGAGATACAAGTATTCTAAGCACTACCCATAACAAAACAATTATTTCCAGGTCCTTCCAAGCCGAAGCAATATTGGGTGTACACCTGTGAGGCTGTCCCTGTGGCCTTTCGGTGGAGAAATCGGCCTTTGGTCCCAAATTTGGCAACCTGTTTTCAACAGACAGAACCATGGCGAATTCCTTACACAAATATTGGATTCAAAGATGCTAGAGCATTGTGACGAAGTCCTTCCTACTGCACATTAGGCTAACGTTATTGCTTAACTAAATAGACGAATAAAAATCGAAAATGTGTGGCGTGGGTAGGACTTTAATGTAATGCGAATCTATTAATTTTTATTTTGTCACTCGGATCATCTCGGCCATTTTCCAAGGCAGTCGCTTAGTCCTAGTGAGGATAACGCATCACTGCGTCGTTATTGCGAGCCATATAAAATGATCGAATAAAAAAGATGAAAGTACAGTGTCAAGATTAAAGACATTTCTTTTAACATTAGATTAATTCATTTTGGCAAATTAATCACGTATTTTGTGACCACAGTCCGCTTTGGTCGTAATAGGTTCATTTAAACCAAAAGGCAATACCATCGGGTGATTAAATCTAAATATATTAGGCCTTAAGGTGGGTTTATGTATATTGTTATACATACGTCTTGATACTAATTTCATGGTATTTAGAATCAAAGGACCTCTAGACCATAGTCGGCGACATCAATATTTTACTTTGTTAGAGACTCACCGGGCTAGTTGAAAAATATTTTTAAAAAGAAAAAGACAAACCGTGCAGAACATATGAACTTTCACGCTCTCAAATGGGCATCTACTTCCATTTAGCTGTTTCAATAGACATCTGAGGAAAGTTCATACGTTTGTTAAACGGGCGGTACCTATGAAGCACGTAACGCTAATTTTCCGTAAATAATGTTCGTAACATTTCCGCTAAACCTGCGTGCAATTTACCGCTACCGGAATTACAAAGTAATCGGACGGACACTATGCGGATAACCTTTGATCTTTTCATAAAACCCCCTCGTTTCATCAACAACAATCGACTAAAAAATACGCGCATTTTATCGGTCTGCAAGCAACATGGCCAAACCAACTTCAGATGTTATTCTCAATGCGTTTACAAGCGATTTACCGCGGAGAAATTGCAGAAATCGGCAACATCTTGCGGTAGCCAATTATTACCAGTGTGCGATTTTTCGCAATCGCTTTATCGGCAATTTTGCCCGGATTAATGATGTAACAACATTCCTTAAGAATGGAGGTGTGAGAACATTAATTGTTAACACGTGGTTGCATAATGGGGCTAAATCCCTTATCAATCTGTTTGTAGAAAATGCAATGCAGTTAACATGCGTTAGAAAACTTTCGCAGGCATGTGACATTTTCACTTTTGTTTCTCTGTATAGTTCGTTCTGTCTTTTATTCTTTTTTTTTATTGTCTGATAGTAAAACATGCACCTAAGTTGCACTGGTAAAGGACAGGAGGAAAGATGATACTAAGTGTATGTGATAAGAAATGAGGGGCTTCGTGGAAAAACCGGTCTTAATGCATGTGCGTAAAGTGTCGTCCCGGATTAGCCTGTGCAGTCCGCACAGGCTAATCCGGGACGGCACTTTCCGCTTTTATGGTATTTTCTGTTTCAAGGAAGTCTCTGTAGGCGGAAAGTGCCGTCCTGGATAAGCCTGTGCGGACTGCACAGGCTAATCCGGAACGACACTTTACGCACATGCATTAAGACCGGTTTTCTCACGACGCGCCACAATTATGAAATATATTTCCATAGCTTGAACTTAGGCGTAAAAAAAGTTGTTGGTTCCGCTTACCCGACCCCCCCCCCTCCCCCTAAATTTTTCAGCCGACCCTAACAGTTTTTTTGGCCTATCAATCATTAACTTTGTCTGATTTTGGTGGAAAAAAAGAGCACTTTTCGCATATGACCTTATTTATAGTTAAGGTACTGTTTCTTTGTTGGAAGGCGTTTTTACGTTTTACATGCAGTCCAATATACTTAAACTTCGTGGTGAATATGTAGCGAAGAAAAAAGCAGTTAAAGAAAAAAGAGTTATATTTTACCTCCCCTCCTAGATTTTTTTGGAGATGTAAGCGGAAACCAACCATTTATTTGTTTTGGCCTTAACATACGTTGTGTTCATCGTAAATAACATCTATGTAATTGCGACGTACTTGCTCGAAATTTAGTCTTCTAAAGTGAAATTCATCAACTTGTATGGGACTATATACAGTACCAGGTATATGAATATTGGTGTCGAATATTTTCAATCCGGAGTTCAACAAGTTTAGTGTATACACAGGATTGTATATTTCAAAGTTTCTGTGGTCCGTCCGAGCAGAAGCTGTATTATATGAAGATCCGGGGTGTGTCCCAGTAAGTTTCTGTGGTCCGTCCGAGCAGCAGATGTATTATATGAAGATCCGGGGTGTGTCCCAGTAAGTTTCTGTGGTCTGTCCGAGCAGAAGCTGTATTATATGAAGATCCGGGGTGTGCCCCAGCAAGTTTCTGTGGTCCGTCCGAGCAGCAGCTGTATTATATGAAGATCCGGGGTGTGTCCCAGTAAGTGTCTGTGGTCCGTCCGAGCAGAAGCTGTATTATATGAAGATCCGGGGGGTGTCCCAGAAGCTGTATTATATGAAGATCCGGAGGGTGTCCCTGTAAGCCCGCACCCCTGCCCTATTTTATTTGGTCCGAGACATCGAACGTTCGGACGAATTTTGAAATATGGCTGCCATTTCAAGTTTTGTATATGTATTTGCTGATATTATGTTTAATGTTGTTTTTTTAAACTTAATTTTGGTGTGGTCTTGTGCTGTAGGGGGAAACCGGAGTACCCTGAGGAAACCCACCTGCTCGGTGTGGTGACCACCACCAAACTCACATGTGTCGGGACATGGTATGTGTTTTATAATGCCAGCCTTGTGATCTTTTATAATGTATTTTATTAATTATCTTGGGCATACTTAGTCTACTGTTAGGTCTCTAATCTTTATCTTTATTCATATTGATATGGACATAATCAATTCGTGGTGGACTGTACCATATGCTACCATAATTAAAGAAACGAATAGACGTACAATCTGATCAGTCTGTAGCTGGCATAGTCCGCTCGCTAAATACACAATCCACATATAGTTAAATTACAAATGTTGTCGAGGTAAAACTATAATATACAGTAATAAATATTTGCCATGTCTCAGATATATCAGTTTGTTTATCGCGCAATATACCGTAACTACAATGTATATAAGATGCTTATTTCTATAGGTACTGCGCCTGTAAAATGTAATCCTGTGTCGTCTAGTGGTTAGGATTCCTGGTTTTCACCCAGGCGGCCCGGGTTCGATTCCCGGCACCGGAATGAAGCTTTTTACTCTCAATTAAGCATGTCTTATTTCACTATAATTGATTTTAATAATGCAAATTTATAATATTGACGTTGGCCCTATTTCAGACGTTGTGTGTTTGTATTTCGTCTGTAATCTTTATTTATTATTATATATAAATATTATGTTGAATTTTGGCATATATTTCCAAAATTGAAAAGTGTAGCTTGTTTCGTTCGCTTGATAGACAATTCCGGTATTTATTACTGAGCGGAACTTGGTCTATGTAACAACAATAGATATTGGCCATAATTTCATACCAACCAAGTGCAATCAACGTCTTTTGTTACCTTCATAACGCATTTTACAAAGTGTGAAAAACACCCCCCTTTCATCCCGTTTGAATACTGGGCCGCGTTGGACCAGGCCAAGTAGCACCGGGCCGGGTTAGTATTCGGGCCGAGTTGACCCGATACCCAGTTGATTGCGTTGTTGACCAGTGATAGTACTGTTTGATACGGCTCATATTCGTAATCCGGTGTGGTCTAGTGGTTAGGATTCCTGGTTTTCACCCAGGCGGCCCGGGTTCGATTCCCGGCACCGGAAAGTATTATTTTAACTTTCTGTATAAATCATTTCATTTCAATGATATTAATAACCACAGTGTACAGTGACCGCAACTAAACCGGAAGTTGGTATTCTGTACGTCGATTTTTAAAATAAAAATAAAAAGTTTGTAGCCGTATATTTCATTGTGATGATGGTTGTTGGTGTATGTTTGTGTAAAAATTGATAAATACATCACTTACAAGTCAAGCTGTATTCGTTTAGTTAAGGAGAATATGTTTTGCCAACATTTTGTCCAACCACCCAACGTGACTCGACTGTACGACTAGTTGCGAAATGTCAAACTTAGACTGTGCGATTAGTTGCTCATGAAAACGATCTTAACGGTAATGTTCAAAAGTAATTATAAATTTAATGGGTTAAAAGTCAATTTATGTTAATTTTCTCTGTCCGCATTTTCAATACGAAAAATTTATACCAAATAACGTAATAATTTTAAAACCAAATTGATAAGTTAATTGTAGTTGTTTTACTGAAAAAGAAAACGAACGTGTATAAGTTATATTTATTTAAGAAATGCATTTCAATTTGACCCCGTTGTATTACATGTACTTTGACGACGCTGCAAGTGGTTGTGAATCAAACGATGAATCCAACCCAACAGAAGAAACGCCGAAGACGAAGACACCAGATCAATCACTCACCATAAGCGAGGTCTGCGACATGAACATAAAAATGAAACAACGGACGGTGAAAGGGGACACCATTAGCTTCTACAGTCATTAATGGACACTGTAGTGATCAGTTAGGGGAGATTGCAATAAATTGAGAGAAAGTGAAGCAGACAAAGATTGAGACCCTGTTAGTGAATGAAAATAAGTGTGTGTATGCTTGTGTGTGTGTAAATATGTATGATATTGTATTAAAATAAACGTATGTAAATACATGTATGTTTATATGTTATGTATATACAAAAATCTATAATGTAAATGTATGTACATGTACATGAAGATGAATGCACGCGATTATTTTATTTAATGCACTTGTGTAACATAAAACACGTAATGTAAAATAGAATTCAATTAAGGAGTCAATAAAACAAATATTTTAAAAGCTCATTTGTTCTTCCTTTATTCTTTATGAACATACAGATGAGTGCTATAGCATGATTATTTAGGTACATCACATACATACATGTACACATAACGACCAGCTGCCTTTGCAAGTCACACTGCATTAATAGGCCACCTGTGTTAAGAGACCACTTTTAAAGAATCACCACGGGTGGTCTCGTAAGACAGGTAAGACTGTACTTTGCGAGTGAAAAGAGTCACTGCACAAAAATATGCATTGTTTATATGAGATATATTGTTTCAATCTAAAAAAATATCCTTTAATATTTGTGTCCGAGTATGTTTTTATAACAACGAAATGTTTGTTGTTATAACTTAATGTAAAACCGGTGTTCATTCACATATTTTTAAAAGAAGCAAAATAACGAGAAAAGTAGTTCTAATTAAGCCAGGTTGAAATGAGCAATTGTCTTCATTTCACACGACCCAGAGTTATCATCCATATTTTCCACTTTCTCACCGAAAAGCCTTGAATAAACAAAGAACATTTAATTGTTGACTTTGCTGTAAGATCTCCACTTTGATTGTCATAGAAAGCTTGCGGACTGCATAAGTAGATCTGCAATTTTATATGAGCGTAAATGAAATACTAGTATAATACTAGTTTAAGTTGCGATTTAAACATTTCTTTTTCAGTTCATGAACAAAAATCATTGGATGAACTCGGACAGCCTTCAAAGGTCCGCGCTGCGCTGAAACTTCATAATCGTGTTTTATCTGAAGTCGTTATTTTTAATGTTAAAAACATAAAAAATGTCGATCAACTTTATCTGGGAATGAAACACCACAAGGCCTTATTATATGCCTTAAAAAAACGTTGATGTTTTGTTAATATGCAGTTTGCGCATTCTTACGGACGTACACACATTCGGACGTACGGACATACACGCGCGATTCATGTAAAGCAAAATAAATGTAAAATAAATATCGATATGTCACCATGAATGAACACTGTCCTTTGATGTTATTTATTACGCATAAATGATATATGTACATGTACACTAAACAATATCACCTACAATTATATAATAAGGAAGATCAACATTTCTTAAATGTGTGTCGATCACTAATCGCAGCTAAGCGTACAGAATTTTATATCAATCGCGCAGCTAATGACTGCGTACAGTCGCAACTAATGACTGCGTACAGATTGAATAAAGACAATTTGGTTCAATAAATGGAGAAAACATAGGTAATTATAAACAAACCAACCTGGGTTTACTATGCAAAATTACTTATTAGTGGTCAGAAACTGACCAAGTGATTTTGTCTTCGTAAATTGTTGAATGCCTTATATATATATTTCAAACTTCAAATAATGTACAACATGTTTCATAGAGGGCCCTCAAAATGACATGTCCCGTTATAACGAACAACTTCGATTATACACGAACAGACTTCGAAACATAATTTTGACTTCGTATTCAGCTCGTGAATATTCTTGCATAAGGGTTAGGATCAGGTCAATGTTTTCGCAATATATATATAATATATGATCGCCGTGTGTATATCAATTATAAACACTTCAATGACAAATACCTCTTGTTGCGCGGTTAATGTGTACTCCGGTGTGGTCTAGTGGTTAGGATTCCTGGTTTTCACCCAGGCGGCCCGGGTTCGATCCCCGGCACCGGAAAGTAATTTTTTATTCTTACTTTTTTAAATAAAGGGTTATTCATTCATCATTTTATCATTTTATAAAGAAAAACATACAAACAAATATATTTTTGTCTTACACAAAATTTCTCAGAAGTGATGAATAAGTGATTATCAACAGTGAATAGCATGGGATGCTATAAACTTCTTTAGTATAGAGAAATGTACATGTACAGTTGTTTATATAATTGATATTGTATTTATATATGTATATATTTATATGTATTTTATTATTTGGTAATTAAGTAGATTATGATCATGGATGGCGTGATGCTATGCAGTTTCCTATTGTATCACCTTATGAAAGATATCGATGTTTCTAATTCTGTTAGTACTCCGGTGTGGTCTAGTGGTTAGGATTCCTGGTTTTCACCCAGGCGGCCCGGGTTCGATTCCCGGCACCGGAATAACGCTTTTGACCTACAGTCTGTCATTTCATTTGTATTTTATATGCGTGTTAAATAAATATTTAGGTTGGTCACATTTTAGAATGTTAACTTCTATTAATTTTCGTCTCAAATATTCAGCCGTAAAGATTTGAAAATTCGTGAAATAATTGAAGAAAAAAGCACACAAACAAATACAATCTTATTAATCTTTAAACAGCTAACAAATAGACAAAGTCGCTTGATGAACACGAAGTATGGATTATAAACAGTGTGTATTATAAATCTGGTGCAAATTAAATCATTAGTGTTTGATACATCAGTTCTTTGTACCGCCTTGTTAATCAATGATAAAACCGACTTGTTGTGCAAGTTAAACTGACTCCGGTGTGGTCTAGTAGTTAGGATTCCTGGTTTTCACCCAGGCGGCCCGGGTTCGTTTCCGGCACCGGAAAGAAATTTTTATTATTACTTTTTCTTTTAACCATCGTTTATTTCTCATTAAAACTGAATGCTGTACATTTTACTAGAAGAACAGCATACTCATTAGTTTTAACTACACATATAAAGACCGAAAGATGTTCTGCAAAAAATATTCTGGTGGATCTCAAAATGAAAACAGTGCCGAATCAGTGCTTTCTATTGCAAAATTCCTTCGGTCATTAGTTCGAAAATGTTGCGAAAACGTATTGTGTGTTTTTGTTTTGTTGTTTTAGTTTTGCAGTATATCATATTGTATCTTTGTGAGTGTTTTTGTTGAGATATTTTTAAATAATTATATTGAATGTTGTTGAAATTTCTTGATTACTTAGGATTGCATGATTGTAGATTGATTTGACTTTCAAACTTCGATTTGAACCAACAAAATCTGCTTCGAATGGATCTAGTTTGTACTTTAAACACAACGTCAAAACGGTGAGCAGAACTGTTGTGTAAGATGAACGAATATATAGGCGAATTAGTATAAAATGACAACGATGCAAGCGTTGTTATTATTAAAAACAATTTATGAATAAAATGTCTACGAACTTGTCTAATGTGTAGAGAACACATTATTCATGAAACTCCGGTGTGGTCTAGTGGTTAGGATTCCTGGTTTTCACCCAGGCGGCCCGGGTTCGATTCCCGGCACCGGAATAGATGTTTTGCTTATTTTTGCAATTCAGTGGATGATTGCATAGTAAAATTAACACGTAATTTGTACGAAGAGGAGACGTAATACATAGAGAATAACAGCCTGGTCTTGTGTAATATATCAGGTGAGGCTTAGAATTAAACAATGTCGAGGCTTGCCGAGCCGTTATTTTATTCGTACCGAACCTGATATATTGCACAAAACCAGGCAGTAACCTGTTTTTCTATTTATCATAATAGATTTTCTTAAAATAACACCAAAAGTTGACTGGATAATACCTTATTTTTAACATTTCGTAATAATAAATGAACTGTTTTCACTATTTATACATAGATTACATGCATGTTCATTTATAGAATATTTAAAATGCAAACCGAAATGGATTGAAACGATCAAATTCATCAGAGAACACACATCCCCGAATTATTTGAAGAGGCCATTTTGGAGTTGTGTTTTGAAATTGACATTTTCAAGATCGTGTCAATATACTAAATACTGTGTGTTCAATTTTCGGTAAAATGTTTTTGGTTCAACATAAACTGATGCTGTGTAGTGACTTTTAGTGCATTTATTTTTTATGTATTAAAATAATTGTTTATGGATGATTTATTATTCCATTGATGACGTCATATCACTGCCAAATAGCGGGTTTATGTGACTATTTAAAAATAAGGTTTTTGTGATTTATGACGAGTTAAAATATTAAACTGTATACGTTCTTGGTATCAAATGGTTTGTTTTGTTGAAACTGAATCAGTTTTACCGAAAATGTTGACTTAGGAGTTGATTTCGAGTAATATGATGTACCTCCAAACATAGACTGATATAGGCTACTGACCTGATATACAAAAAATATCAGACACCTTTGTATCAGGCCGATATCATTATAGTGGTATGATAAACGGTTTTACCGCTATACCAAAAATATGCTTTGGTTTTTGTTCTTGTTTCCCTATCGGGAGAGTTGTTGTTAAAGACGTTCGCAACAGAAAGAAAATAATTGGGTTTATCTCTCCTTTTGCATAATTTTTTCTTTATTGTATGTAGGTTTATAATATACTAATTTCATCTCTAATGTCCATTCAAAATAAATATGTTTAATAGTAAAAGTTCATAAAGCATATATAATAATCAAAAACACAGCTATGCAATGCATTTCCAAACAAATTAGTTCAAAAATGATCCATTAAATATCTCCATTCTATTCATACGTTGTCGATGTATGTTAAAACGAAACAGGAAAAGGCTACACAGGTACCCTGTATGAAATCCAATATTTCACAAACAAGTTCGGTGAGCCATTCTTTTTTTTGTAATGTTTTGGTGTAAGTATATATATTGATGCATGTATTTGCGAAATTTTAAGAAAATCTGTCGTTTGGAACAAAATATGCATTTGATAAAAATATAGTTTCAGAAAGCATTATTAGTTCCCATTCGACACACTTAAATGCCCAGTCAAATTCATTATTTTAGCAGTAAATGTAGATAAAGCATTTTTGTTATCAACATGCACTTGTATATTGCCAAACATATCGTGTACAAACAAATCAGTTGAAAGAACCATAACTTTGTTTGAAAAAAAACAACACTATCCTATATACTTAAAGCATTGATAAAAATCCAAACTGAAAAGGGGGCTTCGACAGGTACCGTATTCAAAACCCAATATTTCCGGAACAAGGCAGGTGAACCCTAGTTTTTAAGACTGTTTTAGTTTCAGTATACAATAACGCAAAATCTGTCGTTTGGAACAAAAGATAGTCGTATATTTGATAAATTATTGATGTTTTCACAGGCATTTTTTCATAATTAACCTCGTTAAGTGTCCATTAAAAGTCATTTGTTAAATGATAATTGTAGATAAAGTGCGTTTTATCATAAAACTGCACTTGTATATTGCCAAACGAAACATTAAAAAAAAGATCCATTTAAAAATCTCCATCTTTGTTTGAATAAAAACGCTTTATATAATTTAACATTCTAAGTAACACAAACTGAAAAAAGGCTTCGACAGGTACCGTATTAAAAATTAAATATTTCCGAAAAAAGGCCGGTGACCCCTATTTTTTAAGACGGTTTTAGTATTAGGATACATTGATGCATGTATGTGCCAATTTTTAAGAAAATCTGTCATTGGAAACAAATTGAAGGAAATTGTTGCGAACGTCTTTAAGTTGAACACAATGTTAAAGTTTTTGTAATGCTTTATGTTCCTACTTTTTTGACGGATCACTGCCTCCGCCAAACAGGTTATGTTTTTACCAGCGTTGTTTTTTTAGTTTTAAAAAAGGTTTGGACATTTTGTTGTGGTTGGAAACGGGATTCTTTATTGATGGGAGGTTGGAATATTTACCACAGTATGATGTATAACTCCTTTGTTGCACACACATCACAACACGTACGGGGAAGCAGCCTTGGCTACCAGAATATTATGTATAACTCCTTTGTTGCACACACATCACAACACGTAGGGGGATGCAGCCTTGGCGGAGCTCCGCGTTCTCCGACTGCTTTCTTGTATGATATTCTGTTAGACTTATAATGAATGAGACGTTTAACGCGAAGTTAGTGCTACTTTTTTTAGATTGGGCTAAAATTGTCATAAAAAAGTAGCTCAATATTGGCACGCCGCCTAACGTGTTGTGCTTGAAATTCTGTCCAATTTGAACACAGCGCTCTCTTGCATCGGCTTCTTTTAAACTGGCCCATATGTGTGAGAATGGACCGATGAACTAAACTGGTTATATCTTATTAAAGGTTTACAGCTTCCGGCTATTGATCGATAAGCTAACCTTATACCCTTTAATTACCCGAACCGGAATTGAAAATATAGTAACGTAAAACATATAATTAGCAGTAAATGCGAAGTTACTTATCAATTAGATGTTTTTGAAATTCTACACTGTGGGGTTGTTCCCCGTCATTAAAGCATAGTGAATGGGGCAACCTGTGAATGCTCGGTGAGATAACGTCGAGGCAAATACCAACTAGACGACTCTAATTGTACCGTGACGTCACATTTGTGTTATAATAGGGCGATTTGTTGTAATTTTGTTACACGTGTTGCGAAAATTAAATGATTATGTACTTAAATCTGCGTAATTAATAAAGTCCATGCCCCCCCCCCCTCCTACTAGTTTCCCCTTTGGCCTATAATTACGGAAATACTAATAGGGATTTCAACTGAAGCAGTAATCCTGTTTTTTCACGCAAGCAAATGTATATATGAGGCGTGTCCTGGGAAAACCGGGCTTAATGCATGTGCGTAAAGTGTCGTCCCGGATCAAGCCTGTGCAGTCCGCACAGGCTGATGGACTGCACAGGCTGATCTGAGACGGCAATTTCAGCATACAGTGGATTTATGTTTAGAAGACACTTCATCGAAACAGAAAACACCATAAAAGCGGAAAGTGTCGTCCTGGATTAGCCTGTGCGGACTGCACATGCTGATCCGGGACGACACTTTACGCACATGCATTTATCCCGGGTTTCCCACGACACGCCTCATATATTTTCGTCTTTATTGCCATTTTTTCAAGTTCTGAACCCTTATTAACGCACCTTGCTATTTGCAGAGCACTTAACACATACATGTATTCATAAACCAACATTCCTGTGACGTCAGTATTTTGATCCCTGTTATTTCCATTCTGACAACTCAACATTTCAAGTCAGGGGTCCTCTGACTCCTGATGTTGAAAATCTGCTGAAACCCTGACAAGTATTCCTTGCGTCCCTCTAGTAAAATCCCTCAAGGCCCAGCGACTTTTCTCATTGAAAAGTACTTCCGGCCCTCTCGCGGTATATCCGGTTCCGTAGCCTCGCGTCCCCACCATACCCCCAAAACACACATTGAAAGAACACATCAAAATTCAAAGCTTGCATGGGAAAAATGTAAAAAGGTTGAGTATTGCCTCTTTTGTTAAACTATCGTCCTAGACTTTGGGCCTTGATTTTATCAAATTAGGTACGGGCGAAGGGTCAAGGCACAACTCTGGTCCTTAACCAAATCTTACGGAGGGGTCAAAATTCAAATTCCTCCGTTTTCCAGAAAAATCTTAAGTGAAATCTTATCCTTACCCTTAAAATTGTCGTTTTTCTTTAGCATTTTTTCCCATGTATACATGGGATTCAGCTTAGTGTTCACTAATTATCAACTTATTATTGACTACTATTTACTTAACAGTAATTTGGTTCACTAATTTATATGCAGTTTTAAAAATATTACCTTACCCAAATCGGAACTTAAGTGAAAATATTTTAAGATAAACTTATAATGTTTCTGGAATATGGCCCCAGATCACGGTCAGTTGTAGCTTGGTCCAGTAGGACTGTAACGGATTCAAAATAAGCATATAAAGGCACACGCGGTAGACGTTCCGCGCCTCATCAATGGATCCCTGATTGGACTTTGCAACAGGTACCATACCATACTTCACAGTTCTCACTTCCAAGTTATGTAAGGCCAAAAAAAAAACAACAACAGTAAATGGTTGGTTTCCTCTCACATCTCCAAAAAAATCTAGAAGAGTAGGTAAAAAATAACTTTTGTTTCTTTAACTTTTTGTTCTTCGCCGCATATTCACTCCACAGTTTAAGTATATTCGGCTGCAAGAAAAATATATAAGGCCATACAAATTTGATTCTTTGTTTAGCGTCCCCATGATTTTTTTGAGACCCATCAACCAGGTAGGATAAAACAAACATGTAGATAAAAAAACATGTTTATTTCACAACTTATTCATGGCAGTGGTACAAGTTAAAGCAAATGTTTACTTGCAAAACTGTTATATATCATCTTCATATTGGGAACCTACTGTAGTACAGTAATTTAACTTCGTAAATCGACTAGTTGCACGCTATTTTTTTAATATTTGTAAAAACACCTTTAAGTACTGTTTTCCCCAAATTTGTAACTCGTTTTTCACATTGGCAAAATTGTGTTGTTGTTTTCTTTCGTTCAGGCATCCGAAAACCTACCAGCCCGAGACGCTTAACACAGAATCAAATTGTTATGGCCTAAACGCCTCCCAAAAAAGAAACTGCACCTTTGACAACGAGATTCCTAGCAAGAAACCTATATATACTAGTCAGCGAAAACTGCTTTTTTTTTTTTCACGAAACTAAGAAAAAGTTAATTATTTATAGGCAAAAAAACGTTAATTTTCGGCGGAAAAGGGGGTTGGGGCGGTCGGGTAAGCGGAAACCAACAACGTTTTTTTAACGCCTAATACGACATGTATCAATGAACTGTGAACTACGCAATAATAACTTGTGGCCATTGATATGTGTACGAAAGTAATGTGTGATAATATATTTTGTAATTTGTTATATAAAGTACAGTGTGAGCTATTTTAAAGTGGGCTATGTCTTTAATAGTTTGAAATATGAACTATATACAATCCACTCCCGATGGCTCGAAGTCTCAGGGACCGGCATGGAAACTTCGAGCCATCGAAACTTCGAGCTAAACGGAGTTCCAGAATGTGTACTATATGTTCAATTGTACGCGCAGTTATTCATATTTTCAAATCTTCTGTTGAAGGGTATTCATATATCTATCTATACTGGTTAAAACATACATCATACCTTTATTTATATATATATATAATACAAAATTGTTTTAAAATATTGTTATTATATGTTAATTATATTAAATATGTTATTAATTTGAGTTTTTGAAAGCTATGAAATCAATTAATGCGTTCTCTTAACAATTTACACTAACAAGTCGCCTATAATCTATTAACGACTCGATGCGACTGAAGCGTGTTCGAGCCAAACAAACAATTAAATGTGTGAAAACTGTAACTGGGACCGTGACAAATACTTCGAGCCATCCGAAAATCGACCCTCGCGAATTCGAGCCAAACGACAGAAATTCATATGAATATATAGCATAAAAATATCGAGTTCGAGGCATCGGGAGTCAACTGTACAATTTGAAGATTTGAGGGAGAGGTTAAAAACTCGCCAGTATTCAAGTGGTTAAGACAAAATCATGTCGAACATACGCGCTTTACTATTGTACTTCTTTTTAAATTATCAACGTTAGTTTTGACGAACGCCGATTTTTGAACAAAAAATACACTATGTCGATAAAAATGTGTTTTGACACCAAATTATTATCAAACATTAGCTAAAGAGTCTTAGTGTCAGAAAACGACCGCGGTTATTTAGCGATAATTTTCACAGTCAAGAGATTTTGGTAATACACTTTTATTAGCTATTCCGACAATATCTAAATTCCATATCAATACGCCAACCCATCCGCCATGGTAATAATCCGACTACCCTGCTAGATTTTTCGGCCACCTGTGGGTGAGGCATTTAGACTTGCGCAATATGGCATAACAAGACTGCCAGATCGCTCAAATAAGAGCCATTGGCTTTCGTGGTCTGAATACAATTCAAATAAACCGATTGTCTACTCGTAAAATTACCTGGTCAATACCTGTCTAAAATACGGCCACCCCGCGAGTGATTAATCCAATACCGCCCGGGCGTCCGGGAAACACGGATGTCCGAAAATAATTCGATTACCTAACGACGATACCGGGCCGTGACGAAGTGTCCTCAGAATAATGTGGTCACTGTCCGTCCACAGGTGTTCAGCGCTAACTGATAGAGGGCGCTTTGTTAAAATTGTGGGAAAAAAGTAATCTCGAAACGAGGTCATTGTAGAAATTTCCGAATTTGCGCAACTTACTGGAATGACATTTCACACAATTAATTCGGAATTCCCGAATAAAGTTGATGGTGTCAGCTAAAACATAACGTTACATTTTATAACAATAGTCATGGATTCAGACATTTTTAAAGAATTACCCTTCTTTTCGGACACCCTGTATGACACTACTGGTAATTAAATATATTGATAAGCGCACTTGTCGCTATATTAGGCCATACGAATTCGAATCTATGTTTAGCGTCCTCGGGCTGGTAGGTTTTTGGTTGCCTGAACGAAAAAACAATTCTGACAATGTAAAAAATCGAGTTGGAAAGCTTATGAAAATTGAAATAAAAAGACTTTTAGGTGTTTTTGCAAAAATATTGTGCAACTAGTCATTTTACACAGTTAAAAAACTGTGATAAAGTAGGTTCCCAGTGTGAAGATGATATATAACAGTTTTGCAGCTAAACATTTGCTTTAACTTGTACCACTGCCATGAATAAGCTGTGAAGGAAGAATGTTTTTATCGACTCATTGTTTGTTTTTTCCTGCCTGATTGGTAGGTTTAAAAAAATCATGGGACGTTAAACATAGAATCAAATTTGTATGGCCGTACGGTATTTTACTTGTAGCTAAATCATTAATGATCTATTTACTTGCAACCATAATAATTATCGTTCTACATGTCGCTTGACTATATCGTTTGACTTGTAATTCAGTCATCAGTGTATTTTTTAAACAAATCTCACGAGAACGATCAACCGTATAAGGCACTATTTATATTATCCCTCTTCTCATTTCATTCATTACTAAACATAAAAGGGACTTGCTCACAGATTTTTCGTGTTCTTGCAAAATATCATTACATGCTTTAACTGCAAAAACTACAGCATCTGGAATAATCTAAAACAAATATTATATAAAGAAAAAAGGTGAATTAAAAAATTTGCCTTCGCCGTGACTCGAACCCGGGACCTTTGAGATAAAAATCGCGTGCGCCAACCACTCCACCATTCAGACCTATATATTTTATTGCGTATTTTTAACGCTATGTAGGTGATACACTTGTTTTCAATAATAGCGATTTTATCCATGTCGATTGATGATTATCCATAAACGAAACGATATTTCCAATGTATTTCTTAGTCATGAGTGTTATTTCGCTTGTTTGTATGTAATGTATAATTTCTTTTTGGAATCTATGACAAAATCGTTGAAAATTGTCAGTTTGCCAATCTGTGAACAGGTCCCTTTTATAGATCTTTTGTTAGGTTTTATACTTCAAGAGTAAAACTAGTCGTACATTAGGTTGTATTCACAATTGCAAATCATGCATGTAGTGAAAGCTTTCAATAACCATGTTCAGTTAGTTCCTTACTCGTTACCGGTATATAGATACTTGACGATTCCAGTCCATCTGTTATTTCTTCAGCGGAGATATCACTGACGGCAATCATTTCTGATAGGAATTACAGACAGCGATTGACCGGTATAGATACAATGTATTATATTACTATGTGGTCTAGTGGTTAGGATTCCTGGTTTTCACCCAGGCGGCACGGGTTCGATTCCTGGCACCGAAATAAAATTTTATTAATAGCTTTTCCCATTAAAAGCATCTTTCTGTCTATGACATCAACTTTATAATCGCTTTTTACAAGAAAATTTACCAAATTACATGCACAATTTTGTTAAAAGTCTGCTTAAATGGAAATCCGTAGTGGTCATTCCTGTTTTTTACACAGGCGGCCCGGGTTCGATTCCCGGCTCCTTAATCAAAAGTAATATTTTAATCGATCTTATTTATTCTTTCGCAGACGTGAAATTGATGCTACAAACTTGCAGGTGACCGTGTGGTCAAATGTATACTGGTCTCTGTTCAGCCGACCTATGTTATGCGTAACAATAACCGTATTATGATGATTGTGGTAGTGGTATTCTGTAGGACCATGTTTGTCACAAATCATCTGTTTCACTTTCGTGAAAAATAGGACCTCATTCTTCACAGGTGTTAAAATTGAGATATTATTTTTCGCACATCGAAGTCTTATTATTCACATTTTCTGTGACGTTTGTGATCGCATCCAGTTGTGTATATGCAATGAAATCATATTCTTCAGTGATCCTCACACAAACCCCGTTTTTGGCCAATCACATTCGTCACACTTCACAAAATCCTTATCTTCACAGGTGTGTGAAAAAAAAGATGTGTGAACAATATTATCATACAGTGCTCTTCATAATAACGACAACGAAAGAGAAGGATGCGAAGATGCGCAATACAGAGTAGTATAAAAGTATAAAAGTAATAATTACAGAAACATGAAAACAAAAAGAAATTACTGACTGAGGCGTGTCGTGGGAAAACCGGGCTTAATGCTGTTAGTAAAGTGTCGTCCCGGATCAGCCGGTGCAATCCGCACAGTCTGATCCGGGACGGCACTTTCCGCCTGCAGTGGATTTATGTTTATATGAGACTTCATTAAAACGAAAAATATCATAAAAGCGGAAAGTGCCGTCTTGGATTAGCCTGTGCGGACTGCACAGGCTGATCCGGGACGACACTTTACGCATATGCTTAAGCCCGGTTTTCCCACGACGCGCCTCATATTAACTAAAGAACTGGGTAACCTATTTAGGTTGTGGAAAGAACTATGCACTTCTATACTATTCATAATATGACAAAATCATAAAGATGGTAGCAGTGTTGGTGGTAGTGGTGCTCTCTATAATGACGACGACGAAAATGGCAGTGAGTAATATGAAGGTCATAATAAGGCGTAAACAAATTGTTGGTTTCCGCTTACCCGATCCCACTTTTTTTCCGCCGACCCTAAAATTTTATTTGCCCATCAATCATTAACGTTTTCTGAATTTCGGGAAAAAAGAGCAGTTTTCGCTTATATTATAAGTTTGTTGCCAGGAATCTCCCTTTATATGACCTTATTGGTAGTTTAGGTACAGTTTCTTTGTTAGGAGGCGTTTAAACAAGTCCAATATACTTAAACTGTATGGTGAATATACGGCGAAGAAAAAAAATGTTAAAGAAAAAAAGTTATATTTAACCTCCCCTCCTAGATGTTTTTGGAGATGTAAGCGGAAACAAACCATTTATTTATTTATTTATGTTTGGCCTTAAAGAAATAAGAAAATAATAACAGAAATAACTTTTAACTAAAATAAGGTGATAACCTCTTTACTTTTTGAAAGCGAACATTTGCGTTATGACACTTACACCATGACTCATTGAAAGGGATAGAGCAGGATTTTGAATATTAATACAACATGAAGCTGCCTCGACAAATCATGATCAAAGATCAAGATTGTTTTGACACAGCTAACACCTCTATTTTCGATTAAAGCTCTTTATGTAAGTCCGTTGTACCGCTCGACAATTGCCGGTGTACAGGTGTTTAGAAGATAAACTGCAAATCATTTCTCTTTGCCACTTGAGGTATTTTCCCACGCGACAGTCGCATATGGTTCAACCGGCTCGATAATATGTCGCATCTCAGTAGATTTAAATCCCGAACATAACGCCTTCTTGCGCTCATATTGCGGTATTTGAAAAACCTATTTCGATGAAGAGATAACCGCTGAATTGGCTAGTACACTCCGCTATTGTCAGCTCTCAATTTTATCTTTGTAAATGTTTACAAAGTAATCTGGGCATTTATTTTTACCTTGCAAAAGCGCAAGGTGGGCGGGGTTTTCCCATACATTTTTCTGCCATATACGCCACGTGTTTGCAGTCACTTTTGCGAGATTGACAAACGGATAATCTTTCGCTTCACCGGATCGACTAATCAGAATCGTCCTCGCGACAAAATGGTGGATAACGACATACCCATGTTTAAATCCATTGGATCACAGGCTTTTTCATGATTTAAACGAGGAATTTGGAGGCAGGTGTGAGAGGGAATGTGTGTGACCACAATCGTTTTAATATATGATATCATTGATCGTGAAAACGGAAAGAGACATCGTGAGTCACACGCCCCGATGGGAACGGCGTATGTAAAATGATAATCGACTTATTTAAACTGTCGCAAAGTGGCAGATTTCATATGGTGGCCAATGTGGCTGGCATCGATTAAACTAGTTCACAAAGTTTTGTCGCACACTAGCTGATTAAAGCCAAAGTCCATACAATGTTTCTTATTTACGAAAGGCATTTTATAATGTCTTTGTTCTAAAACGCTTTGTACGCACACTAATGTACACGCTGATTTACTCCAGAAGCATCACCCGTTATCGCATAGAGAATATACGCGATTAAAAAGTTACCAAAACATTATTATGTTACCGATTTCGATGTTGTTGTTTTTTTGTATTTTGAAAAAAAGTTTTATTGTTAGTACATATTTCTGGTCTGCAACTTTAAAGGCACCGTTTGCCATACAGGGAAATCTTGAGTGAAGACTGACTGCGATTTACGCTGTGCCCCTTTAATGTTTGCAACCCTTCCGGGTTAAAATATATCCTACGTTTTTCAGGCCTATCGGCAGTACTCCAAATGAAGTAGGCACACTTAATAACTCGTATTTATTCACAGGAGACAATTTTAACATTCAAAACATGAGTATACCACAGCACAGTGAGTTTCCCGAGAAAACAGCCAACGGGAGCAGAATTCTAAAAAAAAACATACAGACGATAATTTCTGGACCAATGATTGTCACAGGAATTTAGCAGATACATAGCTCTATGCCCATGCACGCGGAACAACGTTTCCTTGTTGATACGGTGACCACCAATCAAACTCGCATGCGCAGGGACTCGGAATTGAAACCATATAATATCCTAGGCGAGAAGCGAGTGTGCTAACCAATGCGCTAGCAGGACAGCCCATATGTGCGATTGAATCGTGTGTGTATTTCGTAGTTTACTTTAATAAGGTCCTTCCGGGCCGAAGCTGCATTATGGGAGGATCCTGGGTGTGTCCCCGAACCCTACGCCGCCTGCCTAATTTTAGATTCTGATGCATCGAAGTTGGGATTGAATCATAGCTGCTATTTCCGGGTTTTAGGGTCACTGAAATGTTTGTAATTCTGGTGTGGTCTTGTGCGGAGCACCCAGAGGAAACCCACATGTCCGGTATGGCGACCGGTGACCGCATAAGCGGAACCACGACAGATGAGTCCGATCGAATCCTCAGACTCTAGACTGTCCCTTTAAATAAAAATCGTTTATGAACAACGCCAAATAGCGGTGTCCCTTTAATAATGTCAATGCGACGCAATCCAATC
Organism: Congeria kusceri; assembly: GCA_027627225.1. Lineage (NCBI taxonomy): Eukaryota > Metazoa > Mollusca > Bivalvia > Myida > Dreissenidae > Congeria > Congeria kusceri. Next base: position 12,335,723 of record CM051033.1, on the reverse strand, counting down.
CCGGACAATGGGGCAAGCATAGACAGTAATAGCGGAAAACCGATCTCAATCGCCCCTTGTCAAGTTAACTATACAACATCCTGTCAGAAGTGTGGGAAAATCGGCTGGCGGATGTTTTAAACTCTTTAAAATTGTACAACCATACAAAGTAGCCATTATTAATTGCGTCTACGGGGAATTTGAGGCGTTGTGCGACCTTTGAAGCAGTTAAGAAGCTGATCAAAGCGTTCGCGTCGCGGGCCTATTTTTATGAAATTAATAAGTGTTCTTTACATGTCTCGGTGATTTTCAAAATAGGTGTGGAAACAGTTGAGGAAACGTATGGTTTTTCATGACCACGAAATTAATGGATAGAAGTATTATTATAATGTAAACAGGATAGTCAATAAGGCGTTCGCCTGCTCTGAACAGAATTGCATACTTGTCGCCACACACAAGAAGGAGTGTTGTTTTCACTTTAATTTACAAGTATTCATCAAGTGTTCTAGAAAACGCATTGCTATTAATCATAAAATAGAATATGATGAGGCGTCAAATTTCAAAGAAAATATTTCCTTTATCAAGCACAAGTTATTGTAAACGTTGATGCGCCTAATATCTTCCACAACACCAACATATTTTCGATCCCTCTATCGTATGTTGCTTTCAAACTGCATACCGGTAAAGTGTTGGTCCGCTGACTATCAAAATGCCAAAAAGCCATTACATTCCCGTTCGTGAAGCGAGTAAGTCATTCCATTCCCCGATCGCCCAGCGAGCAGTTCATTACATTTCCCGATCGTTCAACGAGTACTTCATTACATTTCCCATCGTCCAGCGAGTAGTGTATTACATTTCCAGATCGTTCAACTAGTACATTTCCCGACCAGCCAGCGGGTTATTCATTACATTTCCCGATCATGCAGCGAGTTGTACATTACATTTCCGATCATCCAGCGAGTAATTCATTACATTTCCCGATCATCCAGCGAGAAGTCTATAACATTTCCCGATCCTCCGGCGAGTAGTTAATTACCTTTCCAGATCGTCAAATGAGTAGTTGATTACATTTCCTGCTAATCTGGCGAGTAGTTCATTAAAATTTCCCGATCGTCCAATGAGTAGTTCATTACATTTCCCGATCGTCCAACGAGTAGTTCATTACATTTCCCGATCATCCAGCGAGTAGTTCATTGTACATTTCCCGATCATCCAGCGAGTAGTTCATTACATTTTCCGATCGTCCAATGAGTAGTTTATTACGCTTCCTGATCATCCAGCGAGTAGTTCATTGTACATGTCCCGATCATCCAGCGAGTAGTTCATTACATTTCTCGATCATGCAGTGAGTAATTCATTACATTTCCTTATCATCCAGCGAGTAGTTCATTACATTTCCCGAACATCCAGCGAGTAGTCCATTACATTTCCCGATCATCAAGATAGTAGTTCATTGTACATTTGCCGATCGTCCAGCGAGAAGTTCATTGTACATTTGCCGATCGTCCAGTGAGTAGTTCATTGTACATTTCCCGATCGTCCAGTGAGTAGTTCATTGTACATTTGCCGATCGTCCAGTGAGTAGTTTATTGTACATTTCCCGATAGTCCAGTGAGTAGTTCATTGTACATTTCCCGATCGTCAAGTGAGTAGTTAATTGTACATTTGCCGATCGTCCAGTGAGTATTTCATTGTACATTTGCCGATCGTCCAGTGAGTAGTTCATAACTTTTCCCGATCGTCAAGTGAGTAGTTCATTGTACATTTCCCGATCATCCAGCGAGAAGTTCATTGTACATTTCCCGATCATCCAGTGAGTAGTTAATTACATTTCCCGATCACCTGCGAGTAGTTCATTACATTTCCCGATTGTCCAGTGAGTAGTATATTACATTTCCTGATCGTTCAATGTGTAGTTCATTGCATTTCCTGATCATCTGGCGAGCAGGTAATTACATTTGCCGATCATCCAGCTAGTAGTTCTTTACATTTCCCGATCATTCAGTGAGTAGTTCATTACAGTTTCACCATCCAGCGAGTAGTTCATTACATTTCCCCATCATCCAGCGAGTAGTTCATTACATTTCCCGATCATCCAGCGAGCAGTTCATTACATTTCACGATCATCCAGTGAGTAGTACATTACATTTCCCGATCATACAGTGAGTAGTTCATTACAGTTCCAGATCATCCAGTGAGTAGTTCATTACATTTTATGTTCATCCAGTGAGTAGTACATTACATTTCCCGATCATCCAGCGAGTAGTTCATTACATTTCCCGATCATCCAGTGAGTAGTTAATTACATTTCCCGATCGTCCAGTGAGTAGTTCATTACATTTCCCGATCGTCCAGTGAGTAGTTCATTACAATTCCCGATCATGCAGTGAGAAGTTCATTAAATTTCCCGATCATACAGAGAGTAGTTCATTACATTTCATGATCATCCAGTGAGTAGTATATTACATTTCCCGATCATCCAGCGAGTAGTTCATTAGATTTCCCGATCTTCCCGTGAGTAGTTAATTACATTTCCCGATCATCCAGTGAGTAGTTCATTACATTTCCCGATCATCCAGCGAGAAGTACATTACATTTTCCAATCATCCAGCGAGTAGTTCATTACATTTCATGATCATCCAGTGAGCACTTCATTACATTTCCCGATCATCCAGTGAGTACTTCATTACATTTCCCGGTCATCCAGTGAGTAGTACATTACATTTCCCGATCATCCAGCGAGTAGTTCATTACATTTCCCGATCATCCATTGAGTAGTACATTGTACATTTCCCGATTAGCCAGTGAGTAGTTCATTGCAAATTTTTCGATCATCCAGCGAGTTGTTCATTACATTTCCCGATCATCCAGTGAGTAGTACATTACATTTCCCGATCATACAGTAAGTAGTTCATTACAGTTCCAGATCATCCAGGGAGTAGTTCATTACATTTCCCGATCATGCAGTGAGTAATTCATTACATTTTTCCGATCATCCAGTGAGTAGTTCATTTCATTTCATGAGCATCCAGTGAGTAGTACATTACATTTCCCGATCATCCAGCGAGTTGTTCATTACATTTCCCGATCTTGCAGTGAGTAGTTCATTACATTTCCCGATCATCCAGTGAATGGTTCATTACATTTCCAGATCATCCAGCGATTAGTTCATTACATTTCCCGACGTTCCCGTGAGTAGTTAATTACATTTCCCGATCATCCAGTGAGTAGTTCATTACATTTCCCGATCATCCAGCGAGCAGTACATTACATTTCATGATCATCCAGTAAGTAGTTCATTCCATTTCATGATCATCCAGTGAGTAGTTCATTACATTTCACGATGATCCAGTGGGTAGTTCATTACATTTCCCGATCATCCAGCGAGTAGTTCATTACATTTCCCGATCGTCCAGTGAGTAGTTCATTACATTTCCCGATCATCCGGCGAGTAGTTCATTACATTTCATGATCATCCAGCGAGTGGTTCATTACATTTCCCGATCATCCAGTGAGTAGTACATTGTACATTTGCCGATCGTCCAGTGAGTAGTTCATTACATTTCATGATCATCCAGCGAGTACCGGTAGTTCATTACATTTCCCGATCATCCAGCGAGTTGTTCATTACATTTCCCGATCATCCAGTGAGTAGTTAATTACATTTCCCGATCGTCCAGCGAGTAGTTCATTACATTTCCCGATCGTCCAGTGAGTAGCTCATTACATTTCACGATCGTCCAGTGAGTAGTACATTACATTTTCAAATCGTTCAATGAGTAGTTCATTACATTTCCTGATCATCTGGTGAGTAGTTCATTACATTTCCCGATCATCCAGTGAGTAGTTCATTACATTTGCCGATCATCCTGCGAGTAGTTCATTACATTTCCCGATCGTCCAGTGAGTAGTACATTACATTTCCTGATCGTTGAATGTGTAGTTCATTGCATTTCCTCATCATCTGGCGAGTAGTTAATTACATTTGCCGATCATCCAGCTAGTAGTTCATTACATTTGCCGATCATCCAGCTAGTAGTTCTTTACATTTCCCGATCATTCAGTGAGTAGTTCATTACATTTGCCGATCATCCATCTAGTAGTTCATTACATTTCCCGATCATCCAGCGAATAGTTCATTACATTTCCCGATTATCAAGTGAGTAGTTCATTACCAGTGAGTAGTACATTACATTTTCCAATTGTTCAATGAGTAGTTCATTACATTTCCTGATCATATGGAGAGTAGTTCATTACATTTTACGATCATCCAGTGAGTAGTTCAATACATTTCCTGATCATTCAGCGAGTAGTTCATTACATTTCACGATCATCCAGTGAGTAGTTCATTACATTTGCCGATCATCCTGCGAGTAGTTCATTACATTTCCCGATCGTCCAGTGAGTAGTACATTACATTTCCTGATCGTTGAATGTGTAGTTCATTGCATTTCCTCATCATCTGGCGAGTAGTTAATTACATTTCCCGATCATCCAGCTAGTAGTTCATTACATTTGCCGATCATCCAGCTAGTAGTTCTTTACATTTCCCGATCATTCAGTGAGTAGTTCATTACATTTGCCGATCATCCAGCTAGTAGTTCATTACATTTCCCGATCATCCAGCGAATAGTTCATTACATTTCCCGATTATCAAGTAAGTAGTTCATTACCAGTGAGTAGTACATTACATTTTCCAATTGTTCATTGAGTAGTTCATTACATTTCCTGATCATATGGAGAGTAGTTCATTACATTTTACGATCATCCAGTGAGTAGTTCAATACATTTCCTGATCATTCAGCGAGTAGTTCATTACATTTCCCGATCATCCAGTGCGCAGTTCATTACATTTCCCGATCATGCAGTGAGTAGTTCATTACATTTCCCGATGGTATTGCGAGTAGTGCATTACATTTCCCGATCGTTCGTCGAATAGTTCATTACATTTCCCGATCATCCAGCGAGTAGTTCTTTACATTTCCCGATCGTCCAGTTAGTAGTTTATTACATTTCCCGATAATGCAGTGAGTAGTTCATTACATTTCCCGATCGTCTTGCGAGTAGTGCATTACATTTCCCAATCATCCAGCGAGTAGTTCATTACATTTCCCGATCATCCAGCGAGTAGTTCATTACATTTCCCAATCGTCCAGCGAGTAGTTCATTACAATTCACGACCGTCTAGTGCACAGAATAGTTCATTACATTTCCAGATCATCCAGTGAGTAGTTAATTACATTTCCCGATCATCCAATGAGTTGGGTATTACATTTCCCAATTGTCCGGCGAGTAATTCATTACATTTCCAATTATCTTTAAGAGGATTTAGACATGTAATTTCACATTCTACATTCTGTGTAACGGATTACAAAAAACGCATCGAAAATACTAGTATCTCATTTGAACAAGTAATGGTCATTTGTACTCATGTTTATAAGTGGCTCTTGCATATATAAAACAGTACAGAATGTAATACATGACGAAAACGCGAAAACACGATGACGAAGATGCGAAGTGCGATGACGAAAAATCGCGAAAACAAACGCGAAATCGCCAAAGCAAGATGATGAAGATGAGAAGACACGATGGCGAAGATGCGAAGACACGATGACGAAAACGCGAAAACGGGAAAATACGTTGATGGATATGCGACATAATTTCGCGTTTTCGCCATCGTGTTTTCTTTTCTTCGTGATCGTCTCTTCGCATCTTCGTCATCGTTCTTTCGCGATTTCGTCATCGCACTTTCGCATCTTTGTCGTCGTGTCTTTGCATCTTCGATATCGTACTTTCGCGATTTCGCGAACTCGCGTTTCAGATTCTTTCAATCATAGGCGAAAATGCAGATCGCCCGAACGGATTTCACGAGTTTTTAACAAGTTTTAATGATCGAGAATATGCATTAAGGATCTGTATACAGAAGTATAGTGGCATTAGTATAGTCGAAATCTTATAATGTTAATAATTAAAATGCTTCGTGTGCTGTTGATTTTTATACGAATGCAAAATACAAAGAAATAGGTTAGGCTTAATATGAAACGTCGCTCCAATAAAATATTTGACAAAACGCCGGCGAAAATAACAATAATTATTCATAGCAGTTAAATGTGTCATAACACGAAATGTCTTAAGTTATTAAATGTAATGTCAGGTATACTCTCGAGAAACTAAACGGCGGTGTAATTTGGAATATTTCTGTCCTCTGCTTAACTAAATTTAAACAGAAAGGTAAGAAGTAAAATTAAAATGCAAAAAAATAAAGGAAAGACAAACAGTACCTATTTTTTTTTGCATATTTAATCAATTTAATGTATTGATTAGCAATAATTGTTGTCGCTTTTTATTTATGCAAAGTGTTATGCGTGATCATGCCGATGTCAACGGAGACGATAATACCACCAGGATCGCTTTCGTTTCATTAATTCGGTATACTAGTAAACGATACTCAAATCGGACCCCACCGAAAGTCGCGCAAATATGCACTGCACGAGCATGCAAGACCGCACGAAAGAATTATAATGAAGCGTATCGCGTGAAGGCTTCGTTTTCAGACCTGTACAGTTTAGGAACACCAAAAGCGTTTTGTACATGATCGGGCATATTCAGTCGCGCAACTTTTAAACGAAATAAGACAGAATATCATTTGGTCGTGTACTTCTTCTATTGCAAAATAACCGGACGACCCGGCATATTTCAGTCATGCCGCCCATCTGCACGGTCTGTTACCTGATATATCTAACTTATTTAAACAAGTGTCTTGTTTATAATCCCACGGTTCTAAACAAATTGATTTTTATATGAAACATTGAATATTTTGCTAAATAGTTAATCCCGTAGAAATTAGTCAGTCTTTACCGAACACATGCTCTCTTGTTAGAACGGCTATTAAGGCTTTAAGTATTTTTTTTACATTTTATGAAATTATTTATAACCAACCTGAAGTTATTATCCGCAGGATTTAATCGTCTACCAAAGCTTTTTAAACGATTAAGCGTACACCTGTGCGCTGTGTTGGACTTGGGGACCATTGTACCCCTCGCTATTTCATTTCGATTTAAACAAATTTTACACCAAGGTGCCTATTAATTAGCATCCACTTGTCGATTCAGCGGAGAGTATTAAAACCGTCATATTAATATTCATTATACAAATGGCATGCCTTCATGAGGTTAAGAGCGCTTATTACTAGTGCAGCTGGCACCACCCCCTAATTTAAAGGCGAACGTTCACTTAAACATTCCGCATTTTAGCCACCATTCGCCTTTATTCTCTTATTCGTGTTTTATAACAAGTCATTTCTTCATTACCGAAATATTGCGAGAATAAACATGGTGTTTCTTGTGATTACGCTAGCATTTTATCATAAAACTCATACTTGTTCCCGTAAATCATGCTTTTTGTATGTTTATATCACGCGACGACGAAGTCTCAAAACCTAGACTGGTTCGGTATAAAGGCGCGTGACGGCGTCAAAGGGTGCTTGGTCGGGTCGTAAACCAGTCTAAGAATGCGCGATATTGCACGTGCAGGCAACGGCGGACATTATCCGAACAGGAATTGGACATTTCGCATGCCATGTTTTTCTAATTAATAGCTTTTTGATACGGCGGTGCAATGGAATGCATTGATTTGTTTTCTTGTCGCCAGAAAGTGTCCCTTGGGGGTGATTACTGGACGTGTGCGTACATATTTGCACATGCACATTTATAATGCTAACGGAGAATGTAATCGATAGTCGATGGCGGCAAAAATAGCATCTCATTCTGTTAATGTGACTGTCGTTTTATTTTAATGGCCGAGGAAAATATGGTGTATAAAGTGATCGTCTAATTGAAATACGAATATTACGTCATTTATTGTGACATAAACGAGTTAGTAATGAATGTCAATAAAATGAAGCTACGTCTAGTACGTAAGCGCATTTCTTAACTGAAACCGTTTTGGTCGTAGATTTCTAATAAGAAAACAACGTACATGTATTCTGTTATATTAGGATAGAACTACACTGTATTCCTGTGTTAAAAAAGTCCGTAAGGTCAATAGTTTATATAAATAATTAAACATGTCATTAGAATTATCATAGTGAGAAATTCCGAAGTTGGGTATGTTCAAAACTTTACCCCCAAAAAACTTATAGCGTTGTTCTACATAATTAAGAACGTACAATAACATTTTGGTAAAGTCAAGCTCAAAAATTGCAATAACACTTAAATACATGTATTATACGCAATCAACGAAAGCTAATATTTGAACGATTTTGAAATTGTCAATGTCCATTTTAGATGTTTCTCTAGAAAATTATACATGTAAAAACAAAAAGTACAAAAGCAACAACAACATTGTCAAAAAAACAACAACAAACACATTCACTTATACTGTAATATTACACCTTTAATAGTATATATGATTGAAATAAACAGACATAGATGTTGATGAGGTAATCATTATAATTTGACGCAGTTGTCATCATTTATTAATTGCCAGATCAACTAACGTTGACATAATGAATGTACATGGTCGCCTAAACCGCACGTAGAACATCAGCGACGGAAAATAATCGCTGATGTCTAAACGGGGGTGACAGGACTCTGTTTAGAATGTGTGGGAACTTTCACCTTGCTGAGATCCCCTGTCTGGGACATTAAAAGTCAGGAATTTACATTTTCCGATCCCATTTTTCATACACCTGTCCGAAGTACGGCGGTCCCTTTGAACTGACCGATATGATGAAATATCTCATTAATCACCACTCGATCACCCTTCATTATCCCTGTGTTATCTCGTTATCTAATTATAATCACAGTGAGTGTTGCCGCTTCTAATGTCCTTTTCCAAATAAGCAACAAAAGTCCTAAATTTATTTCCAATCAAGAATTATTGGAGGTATTTAAAATCCTCCGTTATCTTGAAATTAGATTAGGGAGATTTTTTGATCGCGAAAAGTCCTTCGATCGGGTTTGTTTAACAATGTAGAACGTTTTTGAAGATGGTATTATTAATTGGTTTCCGTAACATTAACCCCCTCAAAGATACCGTTTCATTGATGTCGTCTATTAATTTTCTTTAAATAAACAGCCACAAAAATTTCACAAATCACGGCCTTTGCTAGGGACGCTCTTTTCTTCCTGTTATTTTTTAATAGAATGAATTTTAGTACAGGTCACACCCCTCGTTTAGAAACGTTGTATCGTGTAATGAACACGCGACTTTCGGTAGAGTCCGATTTCTAGCGAATTGAAAATAAGAAATGAGTGACTTGAAAAAATGGTGTTTTGATCTTTGGTGTCAATTTCAGACACTGGTGGTTAATAAATGAAGCACGAAAACAGTAGCGTTTGATAGATATAGAAAATCAGTTTTCGGGTGCGATTTCATTAAGATTCCGTAGATTAAAAAAGATGGAGAAACAGCAATAAATTATAATTTTATCATATACATTAGTTTCACTTTATTTAAAAAATGCGAATGCACTAAATAAAATAGTAATCAGCTGAAAATTGATTCTTAAGATTGAATTTCTGAACTCCCGATGAAACTTTTTGCCTCGGGCGAGTTGTCGGTGTTACATTTTTCTATCAGATATAGATTTGATAGAAAACAACCGTTATCAGTTAATGTTCTGCTTACAATGATTCTTGGCTCGATATTGGGTAAGTAAATAGTATTCTGCAAATCAAATCCTTTTGTTACATCCTCAACAAAATTTATTTCCTATTATCATGCTCATATGTATGCATGCGTACTTTCAGTGGTCAAATTTAGTGTAAATCGTTAGACATACAACGAAATACCATATCCATGATTATTGAAAACGTGTGTTTGTAACTTTTATTTTAATATGAGTTATTGGAGATGAAAAGTTACGCCATCAATATATTGTCTTGATGTCCTTTGCAAACTAAGGCATTTCTTTGTTACAATTAACATTTGCTTGCTACTCACGCTTAGAATTGTGGTCCGCAATGCTCACCTCCACTAATTCGAAATCACACATGCACGACGCCTCATAGCGCTCTATTGTTTATAGAAATGATAACGTTCTTTGCGCATCACAGACAGCTCAGCAAACAGCGTTGCGCAAAATCGGAAAGTGGTGATACTCGAAATGGCGTACCTGTTTATTTAAGCGTTGGACCGATTGCCGATAATACCCGTCTAGTAATTACAAGTGACAGCATTACATAAGGCAACTCTTCAGCTACGCGTTTGATCGACATGTTTGTTAAATATTGTTTCGGGGCACTTTGACATCAAAGACGACGCATTGAAAATCTGGACAGCCACACATTAGAGCAACACTTTAGGTGACGATAATTGTTCGTAATCGTGAGAATTCGGTGGTTTGCGCACCTTTGTTACAAAGCTGCCATTAACATATCTATGTATCGCACAAAAAGATTGCAATATTACGTAATTTCAATTTTCATTGAAAGCTGCTCGGCATATACGATCAATAAGTACTGTCTGGAAACGTTTCATATACTACGCAGTATATACAACGTTATGTACCGGTGCATGCTTTTGAAGCATAAATTCCTTTTTGGTCCTGTTATACGTTCAGTTTACCAAATAATTATTATAATGTAGATCTACGTGTTAATAAGAAAATAAATGCATTGTATTAAGTATCCGCTTTCAATATATTTATAACCGATTTTGGCGAGGAGTATACTGTCATAACAGTATTCGTAAGTTTTTAATTACCCGCATTCCAGTTTCAAGTATCAAACTGGTGAACGTATAGCAAACGTTAAACATGGTAATCGAGGTCTCTTTTTCATACATTTGATCGGCAAGCGACCCGTTGTCTGTCTAGTGAATAAAACTGATAAATGTGAGTTTGTCAATGTATGAATACCTATATACATATGATGCGTGTCATGGGAAAATCGGGCTGAATGCATGTGCGTAAAGTGTCATCCCGGATCAGCCTGTGCAGTTCGCACAGGCTAATCCGAGACGGCGCTTTCCGCTTTTATGGTATTTTCTATTTCAAGGAAGTCCCTTCTAGACATAGATCCACTGTATGCGGAAAGTGCCGTCCTGGATTAGCCTGTGCACGTGTTTTGTACTCAAATATTTCGATTTAAATTGTGGTGGAAAAAAGAGCGAACAAGTCAGGAAAGTTTGGGTTTAAGAAATATTTTGGGCTTAGTTTCAATTTGGGGTATTTATTACGTTGTTAAATTATCTTTGGACTGTATTGGTGCCATCTGGGATTTTGTGAACAAAATCTTCGGTACTATTACACGCAGTTATATCTGCGTTTCAATGCGGCCCTAGATTAGTCAGAAATCTTTTAAGTACTTCCGCCCGCCTTAAAAAACCGGCGACATCGTAGGATAGGACCCGTAGCGCCCCCGTTTAAAACCTTTACACCTCAATTTCAAGTATCAGATATCGATTAAAACGTATGAATGAAATTCCTAAACGATATCATCATCAGGGAATTATGTTGCGAAGTGTACAAGTAACAATTCTCTCGAGAATCCCACGAGCACCTGTCGCAGTTCCCATTATCATTCGCGATACAGAAAGTCGACTCACAGCGCAGCACATCGCGGGTAGGCGTATAGAAGGCGTATACAACACCGATCCTTGGCGCCGCCGTGCTTTCGATTTTGTATAACGTTTTATCATTTTTATGGCACTTCTCTCACCTTTAAATGAGAGTTTATTACAACCCCTTTAATTTTGTCATATAAAAATGATTGCGTGAGCATTTCCGGATGAAATCTGAATCGACAATTAGTCATAAGCTTTCGGGAAATCAAAGAAAATCTCCACATGGGGCGCTAGAGTTAAAGTCGGTTTAACAGGGGCAAATTTGTATTCCAAAACAGCTTTTGATGGGACGTCTTTTGATATGCGAGTTCTTTTGGTGGCTGAATATTTATAAAGTATAATTCATACATGGTACTCGACTTCGTGAATTTGTTGACATGAATTATGCCATCAACGAAATCAGCTTCAGATTCAAATCTATTTATATCCAATCTGTTCAAGACTTAAGAAATCATTATTATAATAACATTTCAACTCTGTTCAAAATAACTGTAATATAATATACACATGTATATTTAAAATAATATTTCAAAATAAGTTAAAAGTTGAAATAAGGTGGGTCGTTGTATCTGAACAGACGTTGTGGTATTACTTCTTGTGCTACTAATATAAATAAGTTGTGCTACTTTCGCTGATGTTTATGTCTTGGGAAAAGAAAAGTTATCAGAGAGATGAAAACTACTTTAAACTAGTATTTAAGGTCCAAACGATCGTATACAGTAGACGTTCGCCTTTTTATTGGGTCTATGCGTGTTTATTCTGCATAGAAACAAAACATTTGTCAACACACATGTTTGAACGCATGGCGTACTGTTAATGGTTTGCGTTTGCCTTTTTATTTAGAGTTTGCGTTTTTATTGAAATTTTGCGTTTTTATTCCCGATAGAAACTAAAACACGCTGTCAATACATGTACTTGAATGTTTGGAGATGTACTTTTAGTCGGCTTGACAATACGCATAAATCGCAATGTATCAACCTGAATGGAACGAATTTACTCGACCAGAAGGGATCGTGAGAGCAAAGAAGGCGTGTAATATGCGGTCTATGATTCGCCAAGGAATTATGCAAACGAAGATGCAGTTCATTTAGCTAAAAGGATTAGGGTTTGGAGCGACAGAATGGGCGAGCGTTTTGGCCATTGTGCAATGTTTCAAAGGATTGTATAACCGCGGATTGGTCATCGTTTGTTAGCGTAAGAGGAAATGTCAACACATTGCCGGAAACGGAAATTTCAATGAGGACTTGAGGTTAAGAAATGTGCAGATCCTGACCCGGAAAGGGAAATAGTTGACGAACTTGCATAACATTATGATGTAGGTTAGATACAGGGTGTCCCATAATATTTGTCACCATTTTAAATAACTGTCGTTTCATCATTTATTAACAGAAACTTATAATTAACACAGCATGTTAACAAGCTTGGAGTAAAAACTTTTTACTGCAAATAGTAGGGGGAAATTGTTGACGTTGTATAGTAGGAAATGTTGTCATTTGACGTTACTTGTTATTCAGTATGGCGTCGTCTTGCTGTTTTGAGAGTGAAAGTGTTAAACTCTTTTGTGCAACTTCTTTCCCAAACAAGAGTCATCCGAGAAATGGCAAAGAGGCATCCTAGTAGGAGGAAGTTACCAAAATTAAAATAAAACGCCTTGTTGACCTGTTTGAAAAGCGGGGATCAGTAGCAGATGGACGTCATTCCAATCTGGGGCGACCAAAGTATGTGAGAAGCGAAGAAAATATTGCCGAGGTTCAGTGTGCGATTTCAAAGAGGTCTGTAAGAAACTTGCTGGGTGACGTCACAAACACTGTAATTCGTTTAAGTGCACATAGAATGTTACGTCTGGATTTAAATTTAACTCCATACACGTTGTCTCTTATGAAGCATCTCAAAGACAATGACATTGAGAGTCGATTGCATTTTGCTCATTGGGTAAAAGAGAAACCCGGTATTATTGACTTGATGTTGATTTCTGACGAAGCCCATTTTTATTTAAATAAAGCAATGAAAAAGAAAAATTGTCGTCATTTGGGGTATGAAAAACCAGATTATCATCGTGAAAAATCATTACATAGTGAAAAAAATAACTGTTTGGGCTCCCAAGTTTTAGCTCCCGTTGCATAATTGGACCATTCTTCTTTGAAGATGAGGACGGTACGGTTGAAACCATTAACAGTAAACGGTACCTCAATGTTCTCAAATGCAAGGTTATTCCAGCACTACGGAAAAAAGGATTACGTATTTATGAGATGTGGTTTAAACAAGATGGTGCAACACCGCACACTGCAGTTGTCTTTGATTGGCTGCAAAAGACATTTGAAGACAGGGTCATTTCTTTAAAGACTACTTTCCAGTGGCCACCACGCACGCCAGATCTGAGTCCGTTGGATTTGTATTTGTGGGGATTCTTAAAGGACAAAGTGTATAAGCCCTCTCCAAGTTCTGTGCATGAACTTAAATTGAACATTAGGCGGGAAATTAGGCAAATAACACTGAACCTCTTCAGGCTGTGATCAACAACTTAAAAAAAAAACGTTGTTACGTCGTAATTACGCAAGGGGACGTCATGTAGAACATGTATTGTAATAATCCGACTTGAAAATCATGCAAAATATGTGGCACAATATTCATACTAACTAAAATATAATTATATGTACGAAAATGTTCATGTTATTGTTTTAATCTATAGTACATTCACTCCCAAAACGAAACACATGCGTTTATAATGGTAACATATATTATGAGACACCCTGTACCAGTAAATAGGCGGGTTACGGCATCTCTCCGTGGTCCACGTGAAAAGTGATCCGTAATTCGTATAGACAGAGTCCATATATAGGTAAAAGTCTAGAGCCCATATATAGGTAAAAGTCTAGAGTCTATATATAGGTAAAAGTCTAGGATCCATATATAGGTAAAAGTCTAGGATCCATATATAGGTAAAAGTCTAGGATCAGTAAAGAATCGCTGTGCTGCTAAAAAGCCACTAGGATTAAAAGTATATATAAGTATATGCCTTTAGCCAATAATTTACTAACTTAGTAAGCCAGAGTTTTTGAAAGTTTAGTATGCTTTGAATATTTTTAATTTTACAACATTTTTCACTAAATATCTGCACACATATACGAGTACATGTATAAACCTTCAAATGTCAGATATTCACCAAAGTATTTGTTAAATAGTCCCGAGGAGTGGCAGTGGTACAAACGAAAATAAGCAAGATGCAGAACCGTGCTGCACTGCATTTCGCTCGTCTTAAGATGTGGCTTGGGTTCAGTTTTACAAAGCATCATAGAAACCACTTAAGTAAATTTCTTTTATCATAAAATTACTCAATTCTGCGGCATTTTCATGTACATGTCTTCTTATATAATTGCTTTGTAAATATTGAACTTTTTTCAAATCATTGCATTTCACATAAAAATATATAAATTATGAAAATTTCACTTAAGAGTTTCTTATTTGAAGGAGCTGTGAAAACCAGCCCTGGGTAATTGTTGGAAATATTCTAATATTAATCTCTTATTGTTCATAACGCCTCGCATCAGTCTCAATTTTACGTTTTTGTGCAAAAATGTCGTTTCTAATACTATTAGTATTTGTACTTACTGAATCGTACGTACTTCATCTTTTGAGGTGCCCATACTTATTTGTATCACAGCTAGGCGATTGCTCTTAACATTTAACCACCCAAGCACTTAAATAATTATCTGTAATATTTACGGCAATATTACCAATTTC
This sequence comes from Congeria kusceri, assembly GCA_027627225.1. Classification (NCBI taxonomy): domain Eukaryota; kingdom Metazoa; phylum Mollusca; class Bivalvia; order Myida; family Dreissenidae; genus Congeria; species Congeria kusceri. The sequence goes on along the minus strand of CM051033.1, from coordinate 12,320,435 downwards.
TTCACCAATTTCACGCACCGTAAGACAACCAGGTGTGAACCAAACGTGCTACTACTATCCTTTTCATTATATACGTTACATTTTCTTAGGCGAGACAACGCGAATTAAGTTTTATAATGAACATCATAAATCGAAAGCCGTTACAATGTAACGCATAGGTGGTCCAAGTTGTCAGTTTTTGTTGTTGAAGAAACGCAATTTTCGCGGGACATTTGACCTCGACAACTTTTATGACTTTCTATATGATACGATTCTTTTCCTATTCTATATGAATATGATCTCACATGTATGACTATCGAGTAGTTTTAAAAAATTATGTACATGTACGTGTCTCATACAGGTGTTTTAAGTTCACAGTTGCTGATGCTGTTCGGTTTTTTCTTCAAAGACATTTTGAAGCGGCATTTTGGGACTCTGTATTACCTCTTAAAATAGGGATACACTTATATACTACGATATTTAAAAGCAATAGTGATGCGAACAAAAAAAACAACACTCAAAATATAAATGGTTCCTATGTTTGTTGTTTTCTTTCAATGCTTAATATGTACTTGAAAAGCTTCGCAGGAAGAGGTTACACCGTACTCTGCAAAGTACCATGACTTCACATCCAAGTACTTCGTACATCAGGGTAATGCATTTAGAAGTGGTACACTCCGGTGTGGTCTAGTGGTTAGGATTCCTGGTTTTCACCCAGGCGGCCCGGGTTCGATTCCCGGCACCGGAAAAGAATTTTTAGCATATTATTTGCAAATCTTTTTTATTTCATTTCATTTGGGACGCAACTTCTTGTCGAATTTCACAAAACATTATCGTATTAATATTTGGATAAACAAGTTCATATTTGCATAATATATTTCAGTAAAACACGTTTATCGCCAAGAGCGCATATGCACCAATACATTTTTTGTGTGGATTTTTCGCCGTTTTTAACAGTATTTCGGTCATATATCGGCGGTCAGTTAGCATACTCACACTTTTCCTGGGCAAGCTTAGCCGATGTTAGCGGTTTACCAGTACCAAGTGCACATACCTATGCCAGTAACTGACAACTGACAACTGCCCTACTTGAATTAGATGTAGGGGAAGAATAGCCGTAGAAATACTTTCATGACCAATCCACACACAAGTTATGTGGCCGGGCTGGGATTCGAACACGATCCCCGGATTGACAGTCCAGCGCTCTACCAACTGAGCTAGCCGGGCTGGAGTTCGAACTCACGATACCCGCATTGACAATCCAGCGCTCTACCAACTGAGCTAGCCGGGCCCGCACCAATACATGCTTTAACTTAAGACGTAAGAATAAATTATAACTGGGATTATTAAAATCTTCTATTCCAAGAACTTTGTCTACTGTTCAATAATCATGTCTTTTTTTCACCCCTACGTTACGTTAACCAGTCTTTGTTTATGATGATTTGTAAATGACGTAAACGACATTGCTATACTCGGCATTTTTTGTGAACATGCAAGTTTACTTCAGTACATTTTCGAGTGTAAAATAATATTTTCTTTATTCCTATAAGTCTAAGAATAGGTTAGTGATTACGGGCCCAGGACAGATCTTGTGCATAAGACTTGCTCATCTACCGGACAGATATTGTGCTGACAGATCTTGTGCATAAGACTTGCTCATCTACCTGACAGATATTGTGCATAAGACTTGCAAATCTACCGGACAGATCTTGTGCATAAGACTTGCTCATCTACCTGACAGATCTTGTGCATAAGACTTGCTCATCTACCTGACAGATATTGTGCATAAGACTTGCTCATCTACCTGACAGATCTTGTGCATAAGACTTGCTCATCTACCTGACAGATATTGTGCATAAGACTTGCAAATCTACCTGATAGATCTTGTGCATAAGACTTGCTCATCTACCTGACAGATATTGTGCATAAGACTTGCTCATCTACCTGACAGATATTGTGCATAAGACTTGCTCATCTACCGGACAGATCTTGTGCATAAGACTTGCAAATCTACCTGACAGATCTTGTGCATAAGACTTGCTCATCTACCTGACAGATATTGTGCATAAGACTTGCTATTCTACCTGACAGATCTTGTGCATAAGACTTGCTCATCTACCTGACAGATCTTGTGCATAAGACTTGCTCATCTACCTGACAGATATTGTGCATAAGACTTGCTCATCTACCTGACAGATCTTGTGCATAAGACTTGCTCATCTACCTGATAGATATTGTGCATAAGACTTGCTCATCTACCTGACAGATCTTGTGCATAAGACTTGCTCATCTACCTGACAGCTCTTGTGCATAAGACTTGCTCATCTACCTGACAGATATTGTGCATAAGACTTGCTCATCTACCTGACAGATCTTGTGCATAAGACTTGCTCATCTACCTGACAGATATTGTGCATAAGACTTGCTCATCTACCTGATAGATATTGTGCATAAGACTTGCTCATCTACCGGACAGATCTTGTGCATAAGACTTGCTCATCTACCTGACAGATCTTGTGCATAAGACTTGCTCATCTACCTGACAGATATTGTGCATAAGACTTGCTCATCTACCTGACAGATCTTGTGCATAAGACTTGCTCATCTACCTGACAGATATTGTGCATAAGACTTGCTCATCTACCTGACAGATATTGTGCATAAGACTTGCTCATCTACCGGACAGATCTTGTGCATAAGACTTGCTCATCTACCTGATAGATATTGTGCATAAGACTTGCTCATCTACCTGACAGATCTTGTGCATAAGACTTGCTCATCTACCTGACAGATCTTGTGCATAAGACTTGCAAATCTACCTGACAGATCTTGTGCATAAGACTTGCAAATCTACCTGACAGATCTTGTGCATAAGACTTGCTCATCTACCTGACAGATCTTGTGCATAAGACTTGCTCATCTACCTGACAGATCTTGTGCATAAGACTTGCTCATCTACCTGACAGATATTGTGCATAAGACTTGCAAATCTACCTGACAGATCTTGTGCATAAGACTTGCTCATCTACCGGACAGATATTGTGCATAAGACTTGCTCATCTACCTGACAGATCTTGTGCATAAGACTTGCTCATCTACCTGACAGATCTTGTGCATAAGACTTGCTCATCTACCTGACAGATCTTGTGCATAAGACTTGCTCATCTACCTGACAGATATTGTGCATAAGACTTGCTCATCTACCTGACAGATCTTGTGCATAAGACTTGCTCATCTACCTGACAGATCTTGTGCATAAGACTTGCTCATCTACCGGACAGATCTTGTGCATAAGACTTGCTCATCTACCTGACAGATCTTGTGCATAAGACTTGCTCATCTACCGCACAGATCTTGTGCATAAGACTTGCTCATCTACCTGACAGATATTGTGCATAAGACTTGCTATTCTACCTGACAGATCTTGTGCATAAGACTTGCTCATCTACCTGACAGATCTTGTGCATAAGACTTGCTCATCTACCTGACAGATCTTGTGCATAAGACTTGCTCATCTACCTGACAGATCTTGTGCATAAGACTTGCTCATCTACCTGACAGATATTGTGCATAAGACTTGCTATTCTACCTGACAGATCTTGTGCATAAGACTTGTTCATCTACCTGACAGTTCAGCTAGATAATGATCATCGTAGACACTTGATCCAGACCTTCGACCCGTATTCATCAGCCAATTCTTAGACTTTATTGCGAATGACGATTATTCTTGAAAATGTTCTTTTCGATAAGCGCTGTTAATTGGAATCTTCAAATTATAGCCTTCTTTATTTAGAACGATGTGTTAATTGCATTGGCAACATTGACGCCCAGCATATTCGCGAACGCAGAAGTAGTTTTTATTCAGTCTAAGTCAGTTCTTTATTTTTAAGTTTAAGAACAAGTAGGTGAATACGGGCCTGTTACAAGAGGGTTGGGTATTTGGATCAAAGTGATCCTCTCCTCGTTCATTCAAATTGCAGAATGCGCGAGCGCACCTAAGACATTCCTCGTGCGCACTGACCAGTAAATTTGAGAAAATGTGAAAGTGCGATCGCGCAATTAAATCGAAGTAAAAATAATAAAACCTGAATAAAACAGATACTAAACACGTGGATCAAAGCGCACCCGGTAACACACGCCGGTCAATGTGGTATATTAAGAGGAAGATTTGTGGTTCTATGATTACAGGCCACAAGCGCCAATAGGTCAAGTTTTACATCCCAAAGACGCTGAACATACGGGAACTATTTTGCAAGCGTCTTTGAGCATTGGACGAATACCCCTAGGTGGTCCCGTGCGCCGACGCATGATTAATGCTTATGCAATACTCGGGTAGGGTTTTATTACGAGGTCATCAAGTTTTAAGGTCTCCAAAGGGGCTACTGGTGATAAAGGAAGGATTTCCCATTTGATCTACTGCCAGACCTTACCTCCGGGCTAATTTATAAGACGGTTCTTTATGGCGATCCATATGGTAGCGCCGATCACAACAGTCAGAATCATTATTACAAATACGTTTACCGTCCAATATACAAATTACACTGTTTATTGCAAGAAGGAATCTGTCTTGCCAAAGGTGAAGGTCGCGATCAAACGTGGTGCACATGGCAAAGTCTATACATGTATTGTCCGCTGTATAATTTTAGTTGTTATACTTCTTTTTGAGTTCGATTTCCAAGTAGTATTCTGTTGAGCAGCAATTAAACCCATTTAGTAGCTACATTAATATTTAAGGATATAACATATGGCTGGTGGGTCTGAATTTTTAAACGGTTCACATGACTTACGCTACAGAATCTATCTATCCTTACCCACTAACAAAAAACCCGTTTTATTTAAGATTAAAAAACGTCAGCAGAGACAACACTTTTTTATTTATCGAAAAACGCACATATATATTTTCTGTCGATACAGATCCATTTATCCCACAGCAACTGCTACATTTCGGAATAAGAACTGCGCATGCGCCAATAATCGATCTGACTGGTCGAGATGGTGTATATACGCGTGCTTCAATAGTTTGCTGTGAAGCTAAGTAATCGTATTATTTTAGTTTTAAATGTATAAGCTTACGCATGTCTGAAAATAAGTTATTCTCAACATTTATTATAATTTTATTTAAAAGATATGCTGGCATCATAAGATTCAATGGAAAATTTTGCATTATAATTTTCGTACGAAAATCGTACAGTCCCTTTTTAAATATACATGCGCGCAAATTTAGGTTTAAAAAGTTCACACTCTTTGATGATGAAATTACGCTAGTACTACTGCTACGTTTGCAAATATCCAATGACAAATGAAGAGTCCATTTAGGAAGACCTTGATAAGAAGCATTATAATGACGAAAATATTCGGTTAAGCCTATTAAGTATTAGAAAATGGCAAGGAACTGGACCGGCTCCTTTTCAGCAGCACCCTGTACCGTTCATAACCTTGATCTTCTCATAACTTCATACATACTTATTATAGTAACAGTTTATGCAGAGCAAAAATCACGTTTTAATATCTGGATGTCGTGACTTAACAGTTGAAGGCACTTCAAAATAAGGTGTTCTTATAAAAGTGCGTGTATCGCTCAAGAACCGCTCTAGCGTTCTGATAGAGTAATTAGATTTTGGAAACTGCACACATCGTGTTGCGGCCATTAACTTCTTTCACTGCCGGCAGTCAGTTCTCAGCTGGATAATTCTAAATTAGCAGTAATTCACGCTCGTCTGACTTTATTCCCAAAATATTGCTGTTATTAGCTTCATAATGTCCGAAGTGTATTGTCCGAAAATACGGCACATACGGTGCACCATGACACCGGTCGGTGTTAGGTCATCAATTGCGAATTTCACGAGACGTTAATATTACAGAACGGCGTTTGTGGGGTCCATGAGAGATCAAGCAAAGGTGCGAATGGGCGTGGCAGGGTGCTCGCCGTAACAAAAGGGCCCGACACATCGGAAGTTCGATTATGACATCGCAAAAATGGGCGAGCTGTCCCGCTGCGGACTGGATTGCGAGTCTTCGCTCATGAAAAGACCGACCGCCGAGAATTCGTGAAGTGCAAACAGGGTCAGCCAAAGTGGCATGTGTACGTTGGCGCAATGTTTTTTTGGAAAATTAAAATGAGGCGTGTTGTGAGAAACCCGCGCTTAAAATGCATGTGCGTTACGTGTCGTCTCGGATCATCCTGTGCAGTCCGCACAGTCTAATCCGGGACGACACTTTCCGCTTTTATGGTATTTTCGTTTTCAAGGAAGTCTCTTTTAAACATTAATTCACTGTAGGCGGAAAGTGTCGTCCCGTATTAGCATGTGCGGACAGCACAGGCTAATCCGGGACGACACGTTACGAACATGAATTAAGCCCGGGTTTCCCACGACACGCCTCAAATGCTTTCATATTTGTTCCCTACCCATTCGATTTTCAAATCTGTTCTCTGACCACTTAAGGGGTAACGGTAAATATGATTACAGCGCATACCCCTATAAAAAAAGACTCAGAGTAAAGCAACTGCATTGCATTTATGCGTTTTCAACCCGGTCACACTCGCTTCATGAAGAACTTTGATTTTAAAAATAATTATGTTTATTAAATATTTTCAGAACTAGATCGAACATTATTGCTTAGTTATCTCTTAACTTATATGCACTCAATTTAAGGGTAACGTATTGTTTCCGCTTAATTTATAATAATTCATAATTGTTAATTCGTGCCGTCAGCAAAAACGGACAAAAAAGCTTGAACGCATTTTTTTTCTGTCCAAGCGGTGAATAAGCATTTTGTACCACGCGGTCCGTACCATGACAATGTTTGCATTCGCTATGGTAATAACTGTCAACAAATCGTTATCAGCATCATGCGGCCGATGACGACTTGTATATTAGTCCTTGTAACTGCACACATCAAATTGTTATCAATTTGGTCTGTACCACGATGGTCAATAATTTCGTTCATAAAATGATATGGGCGGTTGTAAACTGCGATCGTTTAAATTCCTTTAAATGTTTTATGATCAATGTAACATGCAGCACCGGTACGACCCCTTTCTGATACATATAATGGCGTAAAATCGACACTGATATCAAATGCACAGCCCAATTATATATAGTTAAAACATACTTATTTGCCGTTGGTAAAATGTTTAAGCATTATTATAATATTTTGCCGCATATCTTTTTGATAATGATTATCTTAATAAAACACTTCAATGTCAAATTTATATTAGACATGATGAAAACAAAAACAAGGCTTTCAAAAGTTTGAAAAGCAAAAAGAATAGGCTAAAATTGTAGTCAAATGGTGCGAATTGCCTTCAATTTCAGTATGACACCAGACAAATGACTCGTGTCTCCAACGCATGTAAACCTAATAACGACCAATCATTTAACTCGTACTAAAAAGTCATAACCTTCAGGGCGTTATATACACACTTCACTAAATCATAGCAGATCCATACCTTCTGTTTCCAAATTGCACATGATAAACCTTTTAAATGCAAACATCGAATTACTTACTAGTATTTAAAAAAAACACGTTATGCAAAACTTAATATAGTAGCAAAATACACATAAACCCAAATTACAAACAACGAATCACTTACCAGTATTTAAACGAAAAACATTATAAAAATATACAATGCTTTTTACATCAACAAAATAACTGCGATACGATCGAGCGCGCAAGTCGATAACCTCTTTAAAGGCACAGGTCCTTCAACATCATCGTATAATTACGCATTAAGTGTCAAATACATGTAAACACAAACAGACATTACTTTTAAATTTAATTTTGGCATATAATTAACTTGATTGCCTGATTTTACTGAATAAAAGTTGAATGTAAACTGATTTTCACTTTGTACATCGTCCCTGGAAAGCTAGGATGTGTCATCAGCACATATACAAAGAGTGCCGATAGCCCCTTCTGGCTTTCAACGGACGATACATTAAACTTTGTGTGAACAATCTAATTAATATTTTTTTTTTTCTGTATTGTTAGTTACTATGACTAAGACGGGTGATGTAACTTTAAACTAACCTTGATATACAATGCGTTAGATATATACAAGAAAGGTACATCACGATCGAACGAGCTCCCAAGTCAGTCATCTCTTTTTTTAAATTTTATTTCCTATTTTAACTGTGATTGTGGAGAATAATTGGTTATGAACAAATTTATAAGGCCATTCTCCCCTCTGATTCAAGTAGGGCAGTTGTCAGTTACTGGCATAAGTATGCGCACTTAATACTGGTAAAACGGCTTAGATGGCCTAAGATCGCCCAAGAGAAGTGTGAGTAGGTTAACTGACTGATATGACTGAAATACTGTTAAAAACGGCAAAAATCCGAAAAAACAAACTAATACTGTTAAAAAAGTGAAAATCCAAACAAACAAACAAATCTTTAAAAAAAAATTCATTTCGTATTATTACTATGATTGTGAAGAATACGGTTGCTTTAAAAGAATCGTGATATACACTGCTTTATATATCAACCAAATACTAAACTGCGACACGACCGAGCGAGCGCGCAAGTCAATCATCGCTTTAATTTCGCCACCTGCCGGCTTGTCGCACGGGGTACGACTTTCCCAGGGCTTCGGTCCGTGAGCACAGTCACAAGATCTTATCTCTAACAAATAATGATGAAATGAAAATCTAATAAACTGTGTATAAAAGTAATTCGCTGTTTATGACAACGAGGTACTTTAAGCGCGAGGATCCGTTATACACAGAAAGATTAGTTGTTTTCTTCTTCTTAAAAAAGGTATTAGGGGTTTTCTTTTTTTGAAGGAAATTGTTTTGTGTATTTAATTTAATGGAAGAAAAGACGCCGGAAAATATATCATGGGAAAAAAATCTTCAGAAATTAATTTTTGAATGTTGTCCCATTGAATTTGTATCGAGCGACAGTTCATTTCGACTTATAATTTCAGAGAATAATGCAACGCGACGACGAGTTAAATTATTAATAAATTATTAATTTCCAACACAAAAAAATACAGAGTCGATTCAATTCACCCAGTATAGTTAGCGAATAATTGCGGAATTATACAATGAATCACGTGTCGTATAATCGCTGTACACACAAACGATGCGAAATTGAACTACTAAGATAAAACTAGTTTCGTTAACTGTAATGGTTGCAGTCAAAGTTGAACTGATCATTCAACATAACGTACTTTTATTGCGTAGTGGAATGCAACCTAAATGGTCTGCTATTGGCACAATATTAAGGTACTTACTTATACCTTGACTAAATTAAAATAGTATCACAATTATATAGACTGAAAATACCCTCGCAAACGAGCCAAAATTAGTTCTTTATTTTGTTCGTTCGTTTGTTCGTACGCACATTCGTTCGTTCGTTCGTTCGTTCGAACGTACGTACGTATGAACGTCATTCGTTCGTTCGTTCGTTCAGTTTATATAATGTTTCGAGACTACTGAAATGTGTATTTTAATCTCATAGTCATTATTAAAAGATGCAGGTTTTATTTATGATAGGACAACGGCATATACATTGACCGGCATGCCAGTAGTTTAACATAGTTGCATTAAATATGGTTTTAGTAAATAAGTAACTGATGCTTTATTCAAAGAAATTTTGGATTTCGTGCATTTGATTTTTTTCAGAATTTCTTAACATGGTTTTCAATTAGTAGTGAAAAGATAAATGATTTCTTAGTATATTTTTACCGAGCATTGTGTTTCTCTACCTTGAACATAAACCTAGGCAAATCCGCCAACTTACAACAAGGTCGTTAATTACTCGTTGGGTGAAACACATTTGTCGGCAGGACGAAATGTCCGTCGTCTGCGTCACAACCTAAATCACTCTCAACGCACAGACAAGAAATACGACGTTGAAAGAAATTAATTCGCACGTCGTCTGCCAGATAAATTCCTCTAAAGACGAGTGCCACCATAAATCGGTCAAGGCAGCAGACGACGTCTTGATGTTTTCCATATATCACCGCAGACGACACTGTTCCCCGTGGAACTGCAGCGCGCGGGAAGCACGCGCCATTGACACGGATCACGTGACAGATTCGCGAGATTATCGCGCGCGCAGACGTGATTTACAACAGATAACTGAATACCAGAAGATACGAAATGTCGCAACGCTCTAGGGGGACGTCTGCGGTACATCACACCGGGATCGATATACCACGTGTCTCCGATCTCTGATCAAATATTGATTTTTTACAATATTCAATTAGCGTATTGAACCTTTGACATGTTTATACGGATGACTGTCAGTGATGTAAGAGGCAACCGGTAAACAAACGTGTCCGCTAGACAAGATAACGTCAGTCGAAATGGACAGTAATTAATCGTGCAAGAATATCAAAAGAAACGGGTGTCTTTTAAGACGACGTTGAATAAACAGACATACTGTACGAGAAATTTGAGATGCTTATCGTGCCCGCGTGTTTTTTTTCTACTGTCCATTAATGAAATAATGTATCGCGGATCTTTGATAGTCTTTGAAGATAAACGATGTTTAACCAATAATGTAAATAAAAACAATTTTGTGCTAAAAGGAAATTACGTAATAAATTGTGTAATTCAATTGTATTTTGACAAAATCTACTACTACATGTATAAGTCTTGTCAGTAAACAAATAAACTCCGCTAGTCTTAGGCGAGAATGACAAAACATTATATTATCGCAGCAGTCCAGAAATCCGTTAATAAAAATAAAAATGTGCAGAAATCAGTTCTAATAGGCATCTCACAGCTCAAATAAACGAATTTTAATCGGTGCAGTAATAACGTTTTGGTGACTCGTTAAATACACGTAGTAGTAGATTTCAAACGACTAAACTCTATTACTGTTCATAAGAACAATTGCCAAATAACGATGAAATGAATTAGATTCCATGGACTGCGGCTTTAAAAGGTGTATATTTATCCACTTAATAACCAAGGTTATTATACAAGGTATCCTCTCTAGAAAAGCGTATTTACATTTAATTACACGGAATGGCGTTATGTTTGGACACTTGGCAAATGTGCACTTTAATTTGCAATTTTTTTACGAAATTTAATATGCAGAAAATCTTCTACATCGATAGCTCGTCATTTATATCCTTTATACTTATATGCCATGCAATAAACATTATTTTTAATTGAATAATATAAAAAATTTACAGACATAATATAATTTGTACAAAAATAGGTCTATAAAACCTCGACACCAAGAGTAAGTATAAGAAACAGAAGCTCCACGGGCCGCAGATTACTAAACTCATTTGTTGATGCACCTTTAGTGTTATAACTCAAAAAAGTACAAGTTCTTCCCACTCCTATGAACCATTAATGCACAAATTGTTTCCATATGAATGGACGCCCTTGTAACCATTTCCGGGCGTAAGGCTCATAATTTTCCCTCGGGGATAAAGGGGTGAGATGCACGTGGTCGTCTTACTAACGACATTCGCCCAGCGCCCAAAAGGCCGAAGAAAAAATCGCTGCGCTAAATGAAGACACTTGCGGCATATTTGAGCAGTTTTCGGTCGTTTTCCCACGCCGCGGTACAATAGAGCCTCGCATTCCGATAGGCATCTAGCGATAAGCTAGTCGCGGGCGGTCACACCGTCTTTTGTTGGCCTTTACTGCTATCAGATAGATTATTTAGTGAATAGTTCAGCCGTAACGCAAGCAAGATCACCGCAAACAAAAAATGCGAGATCGGGCGGAGCTTTCCCATGCTATTTCGTGTCGCGTTTAAAAATAAACCGGCACGTGGGTAAACGAGCTTTATCGCATGATTGACAGCTGATATCGCGACCTATCGCCGGATCGCGCTCTGCACCAATCGCGCGCGAGCCGGCACGAGACAGATGAAAATCTCGGCCGCTGATTGGTTGGAAGTCGCGCTGCGCGAGCGTGGGAAAGATCACTGAATTCCTCTACATGTCTCTCTTATTGTCGTCTGCCTGAGGTTATAAACGGAAATAAAACCACTTGTTGGTTCAGATTTATTTTAGACACTGCAGTCGAAGCACTCGCTGAACATTTTTTGTGTGATTGATTTTAATTGAATTAAAAACACTGAACTGTTCGGTGGTTGATTATAAACTTGTGACATGGCGGATACTGCAGTTGAAAACGGAATTATGTCACCTCATGACTCTAACATGGAGAAAAAAGATTCGGCTTACAAGAGGGTAGGTAAAATTAAGTTTATTTTGAAACACTAATGCGTTTTGATGGGAGGTTGGAGCTTCTTTATTGTTTCGAATTTCAATGAATCTTAAATGAAATCGAAATTTATTTAAAATCATTTTTATAAAGTATGTATTTTACTGTGAAACTTTGGTTCTTTTTATTTATCAAAATAAATTCTTTGTTGTTGTTGTTGGGGTTAATGATTTTATTGAATCAGTCATTTGTTTGAAATAAGATTTAGACAGATAACTTGTCAACAGAGCGCTGTTGCTGTGAATAAACCAACACCAACCACATTGGAGTTATATTATATTGATGTTGTTTCATTTCTAGTTCTATATATCTTTATCTTACTTTTGCATTTTATTTTGCAGAGCAACAAACCGTTTATGGAGAAGAAACGACGTGCGAGAATCAACAACTGTCTGACACAGCTGAAGACGCTTGTACTCCAGGCTATGAGAAAAGATGTAGGTGTTATTGAAGTTTTGAATTACAACATATTTAAATAAATGTAACACTAAATCAAAATAATCAAATTATCAACGTTTTTCATCTGCTTGGCGGCGTCATATTTCTAATGAGAGCTCCAATTTCATTTTGTAAATTTGTTATTTCTTGATATCCTTCTGTTTTGTGTTGTTTTTAACCGAATACCTCGAATATTGAAATCGTTTTAAAAGTGGATAATGGTTTATCATAGTTGGCAATTTAACATGTTTGATATTTTAAGGGGCGTTTAACACTATTGAATAAGAAAACCGCGTCTCTTTATTGGCAAATCTTTGTTTGGAAACATTTGGTTCCGTTTGTTCAGTTGTTTTAATTGCCCAGCAAAGGCCACTGAAAATTAACCATTACTACCACAGTCTGCGGTTTAATTTATCCAGCGATAAAGTAGATAAAGTATCACAGTTCACGTCACGGTGTCTTCTCGCGCGATCGTTGCGACATTTTCCCACGAGCCGGCGTCTTTGATTAACGGGCGCTGAAATGAAATGCAAGATAAATACCTGCGTTCGCATAAGATCTACTATACGATTAAATAACGTGGTCTTAAAAAACTAACCGTAATAATACCAGGAATAAAAAGCGCGGCGCATTGTTGTGCAAAACGGTGTGAACTGAATTACGTTTGCCAAATACGTGGTTTTCAAGTGCATTAAACATATGATAGAATTTGAGTGGCTCTGATAGACACTTACAAATGACGGTGTGATTTATTCACATTTTAATGGCCTTCTTTTAATAACTGCCCCTGACATCAGAGCGTGCACACAATATTTGGTTTATGAAATTTAAAAGAAAATTTATCATACAATGGACCAATAATAGAGCGCAACAGCCGTCACTCAAATTCATAAATAATTGAACGTAGATCTAATTCAATTTATTTAATGTGTTTTAATATTTGCTATTTATTTATTGTGTATTTTCAGACGAATCAGTACTCCAAACTCGAGAAGGCCGACATTTTGGAGATGACGGTGAAGCACTTACGTCAGTTGCAACGTCAGCAGGTCAGTCAGGCGATCACGTGCGATCCGAACACCGTCACCAAGTACAAGAGCGGCTTTAACGAGTGCGCCAACGAAGTGGTGCGCTACCTTAGCTCCGTACAGGGCGTCGACAGTGACGTCAGAAACAAACTTATTAACCATTTGGGTAACGTCGTGACGCAGGTCAACGGCGCAGCGCCGGAAGTTCCCCAGCAGCCGCTCAACGTTCAAATTCCAGCCGCCGGACATACCGGTCAGTCGGTCCAGAACGGCTGCCTGTTGATGGCGGCCGGCGTACACACGTCGCCTCTCGTGCTGCAGCAAGTACCAAGTCCTACGAACGTGGCGGGGGTGTACAGTCAAGGACATACTATTTATAACATTCATCACCAACAGCAGCACCAGCGAGTGTACGCGTCGCAACCCCAGTTCTGTGGCTCATTTCAAATTGTGCAAAGGCCAGGTTCGTCGTCACCCGTGGCAGTGTATCTGGGTCAAACCCAAACATTCCAACATCAGCATCAACAACAGCAACTTCATCACGGTCAGCAGCAACAACAGCAATACCAACATAATACTCAAAACTCCCCAACTGACAGTTTAACAAGATCTCCACCACGCACCAAGGCCAGTCTGAAAGCCTTTGACTCTAGCTTTTCTCAAATGTCGGACTCTGAAAATTCAAACGCGTCTTCGCCATCTTGTTCTCCTACGTCGTCGCCAACGTCATATCCTACGTCATCGTTGTCGTCACATTTGGAATACACCGTTAAATGTGGACGGACGCCGAGTCCGTTGAAAGTTGAAGATGTGTGGAGGCCGTGGTGACATGTACAAACTGTGTTCACATTATAAATTGATGCTTAAGTTAAGTTTGCTTTTACTGTTGATATTGTCTTGTGTTGTTATGGACGATTGCTCGTCATATTGTATGAAAATGGGACCAATTTGTTCGACTGATAGTTTATCCGAGTTTACACATCATAATATTGCTAACGTAAAACATGAGTCAGTTTCTATTTCTTTGATAGATAACTGTTACACTTTACATTAAAACTTGTGCCTTTTCCAGAGTGCTTTTGGTACCGAATGTCTTTTTTGCTATCATGTTTTGTTATGTATTTTTGATACAGAAATGTTTATTGTTCGTATTTTTATATGTACGGATACATGTTTATATTATATTAAAATTTTAAAAACTCGTGCAAAAAATAATAAAATAAAAATATGAAATATGTATCTGTGCTGTTGAAAATTTCCTGGTTACCGCCGGGAAACGAACCCGGGCCGCCTGGGTGAAAACCAGGAATCCTAACCACTAGACCACACCTGATCACAGTCACTTGTTGTACACCAATGCAGTATTATCCAACGGTTATTAACGAGTAATTATATTCTTTAAGAGTTGTCGTTCCTATGCGCATGGTCTTTGTTACGATTTATTACCTCCCCTGACGTATAGATAAAAGTTGATGCGAAATCGGAAAGTTTTTCTACAAATATAAATAGACATACTGATTCTTCTGCTTCCGTATTCCAGCCACATCTCAATAGACATCCTTAAATACCTAATCTATTTTACTGTTTATTTAAACATGAATAAGACTTAATGATGAATGTTTATTAATTATCACCTTTATTATTTAGGTTACTTAATTAATAATTATATATTTCATAAATTGGAACTCTTACTGACAGTACAACATATTTTAAGATAACCTTAATAAAGATGCCTGTGCAATAATTCTTAGAACATCAGAGCATTGCGCATTCGCAAAGATCCAGGTTTTTCGGCATGTCTGAAAAATCTCCCGTTTTTGCAAAATTCGCGCCAAACCGTCAAGGAAATGGGCGCAGTAGTAGACATAGAAGTAGTAGTAGTGGTGGTGGTAGTGGTAGTGGTAGTAGTAGTGGTAGTGGTAATGGTAGTAGTAGTAGTCGTCGTAGTAGTGGTAGTAGTAGCATTAGTCGTAGTAGTGGTAGTAGAAGTAGCAGCAGCAGTAGTAGTAGTAGTAGTAGTAGTGGTAGTAGTACTGGTAGTAGTAGAAGTAGTAGTAGTAGTAGTGGCGGTAGTAGTAGTAGAAGTAGTTGTTGTGGTAGTAGTAGATCTGGTAAGAGTTGAATTAGTCGTAGTAGCAGTAGTAGTAGCAGCAGCAGCAGCAGTAGTAGTAGTAGTAGTAGCAATAGTAGTAGAAGTAGTATTTTTAGTAGTAGTTGTAGTAATACTAGTAGAAGAAGTAGTAGAAAAGTAGTAGTAGTAGCAGCAGCAGCAGCAGTGGTCGTAGTAGTAGAAGTAGTAGTATTAGTAGTAGTTGTAGTAGTAGTAGTAGTAGTAGTAGTATTAGAAGTAGTAGCAGTAATAGCAGCAGCAGCAGTAGTATAATAAGTAGCAGCAGCAGCAGTAATGGAGACTTACCATTAGCGATCAAGTTGATAGAGCTGTTTACTAACACACTAACACGTGCAGTACGCTGTTAATATAATAACCTCGTTATGCGGTTGTATGGTGCGAAATGAGAATATTAAACAATCTGACGCCGATATGAAGATAATTAAACACTAATTTCAAAACAAACAATTGGCAATTTGGACTGGTGAGAAAGTTATTCAGTTACAAGTGTCCGTTCTTTACACCAAACCGCAAAAGATACTTTTCGCACGACGGCGGTGAAACATCTGTGTATAGTTTATCAAAATCAACCACTCGCGCCATATTGTTTTGTTTTATCGTCTGCTTTAAAACATAAATTCCCACGGCTTCAAGGCGCGTGGAGTGTGCGATACGATACGAAATAACCTTTGGCCTCCCGCGTGACTTGTACGTGGCCCGCGTGCCAAATCTCGCGAGATTAGACAGTCACAAAGTCGTGTGAAACTGGAATGCGCACGTGCATTCTTTAGTATCAAAGCGCCTCTTTGTTACATGCGAATTATACATATGAAAATGTAGAAAGTTATAAAAACAAGCCTATCATTGTTTCATTTTTTTACAAAACATGCCATCAGCTCCCAAACAGATTGTTTCAATCGGTTGGCGGATTTGACGTTGTATATAAATTGTCACGAATTTAAAGGGGGGTTGTTAAAAGTATTTTGTCAACTAAACATTACGAAACCGGAAAACTATGGCAATTATTCAAGCAATTTCTGTAAAACATACGGTGCTAGCATTTTCATACCATAATGAAGTCGTATATTTGTTGGCGAGTAATCAGATTTTTAAACTTCGATATTGCTATCGTGTACAACAGAATGGAAGTTCCATCGGTCAATATTTTTAGTTAAGATTACGCCTGAGACTGAGAATATTCGTAAATGTGTGGCCCCTGCTACACCCTAACCTAATTAAACGCCAGTCGCATATGTAATAGTAGTTGCAGCATACCGAAATATGTCAGTTATTTAACGAGCCCGATGTTAAACAATTAACAAATTTCGGTAAAAGTATGCTACATGTGTTTTATACCGTATAAAGCGTGCGGTATATTGAACTTTAGTTGTAATTTATACGCATGCTACTTATTGCACGGTTAGGCTCGGCCCACCAGTGATAGCTCAGTTATTGAATACCGCAAAACAAAGAAAACTCTCTAAATATGGTATAATACGTTAAACCGCGATGCAGTGTACTAGGTGCTTCACAGCGGACACTAAAACACCCAGGGTCTCCCCTGGAACGAGGCGTCTCCTGTATCTTGCACTTTTCCCCGTAACCCAAGTCTGGCGGGCAACGGTCAAACAGGAAAGAATCCCTGAGCACCCGATAAACAATTACCACATCAACCTCGTCATCTGATGTAAACTATATAAATACACGGTCAACTACTATTAATATTTCAGAATTTATATTTGAACAAGATCGTTATAAAATTATCATTGTAACAACGCACTGGATGTATTCCTTCACGTTCAATTACATTCTTTGTCGGTTTTTACCTAATGACCGGTGAAAGTTTTCTAATTTTTACGATACTTTTTTATTATTTCAAGAAATCGTAAGTTTTTATATGAAAATGTTTATAAGAACATGTCATTTATTGCAAACCTTTGAACTGTAAGTTATAAAAATGACATCTTCTCCGCATAAATCAGTTTCATTAGGCATATTTTCTAGGAAAACACCTTATATTTCTCTATACATCTCATCGTCATTAATAACATACAAAAATAATACATCATTATTACTTAGAAAATTGTTCTACAATGGAAAATATGTCACAATTTACGCGTAAAATTGTCAATTAGGGTTTAAAGGCCGACGAATACCTTCTGAAATGCGCGTGTCGACAACCGCCCCCAACAGAAATGCTGGCGCCATCTTGCGAGTTTCGGAGGTGATACGTAACCATAACTTGCCTGGAAAGTGATAACTGTACTGATGGCGGACATCGACGTAACTCAGAAATACAGTTATTTACGATACGTGTTTGCAATAAATATGTTTTGCATTTATTGCTGAGGATTTACGCGTATTACTGACGCTTCGTTTTTGTCATCTACGTCAGTATTTTTCCTCAACAATCATTATCATTATATAATCCTCATCCTCATCATCATCGTCGTTGTCATAGTCATCCTCGTCGTAGTCATAGTAATCGTTGTCATAGTCATCGTCTTCGTAGTCGTCATCGTCATTATCATCGTCATCAACATCGTTGTCATCATCATCATCATCATCATCATCATCATCATCATCATCATCATCACCATCACCATCACCATCATCTCCACCATCATCATCATCATCATCGTCGTCATCCTCAACAACAACAACAACAACAACAACAACAACATACGGTAAGTAACACAAACTACTAGTATATCAAAGAAAAATAATCAGCTACGAACCGTTTGGTCATGTTGTCAAATGCTATACTGTGCTAACCTGTTTTATTAGTTTTTTTGGTTGGCTGAGCATGTTTCACTCATTGCAAATACATTTGTTGAGGTAAAACGTTCACACAAATGCAAACCATTTTGAAGGTTTTAGACATTTTTATTCTAAATCAATATTTAGTACATTCACTAGCCGTAATCTATATTTATAGCATAATAACAACAACCGTTTTTATACAAATTTCGTTTACAGATCTATAATGTTATTTTATGATCATTTATGGAATGTGGTCAGACAGGTGCATGAATTAAAAACGTCTCCGTTTCGTGGGAAACTAAGTCACACGGAACTGCAAACACTTTTTCTGCCCCCCATAATTGATATAAAGTTGTCAGTTTGTAAATTACGATCACACACAAGACCGCCTCTCATCTGTGTATCATCCGCACCTTGCCCTGTAATCATCATTAATATCAATATTTACATCGTCATCAACATAATAATTATGGTCATCGTCAATCATCATCATAATATCCTCCTCCTCGTGATCGTCATTATCATCGTCGTCGTCATCGTCGTCATCATCATCATCATTATCATTATCATCATCATCTTTATCAGCAGCAGCAGCATTGTCATCGTTTTTATCCCCATCATTGTCATCATCATCTTCAGCAGCAGCTGCAGCAGCAGAGATTTGTCTGGTTTTGAGCATTGCTAAAATCAGATCCCTGCCAACGCCAACTTTCACGTGACCGTTCTCAGATCAATTGGTGTAAGTCATAATGAAGAGCACATGGTGTAAGTCATAATGAAGATCACATGGTGTACGTCATAATGAAGATCACATGGTGTAAGGCGTAATGAAGATCACATGGTGTAAGTCATAATGAAGATCACATGGTGTACGTCATAATGAAAATCACATGGTGTACGTCATAATGAAGATCAAATGGTGTAAGTCATAATGAAGATCACATATGGTGAAAGTCATAATGAAGATCATATGGTGTAAGTTATAATGAAGATCACATGGTGTACGTCATAATGAAGATCACATGGTGTACGTCATAATGAAAATCACATGGTTTACGTCATAATGAAGATCAAATGGTGTAAGTCATAATGAAGATCACATATGGTGAAAGTCATAATGAAGATCATATGGTGTATGTTATAATGAAGATCACATGGTGTACGTCATAATGAGTCATAATAAAGATCACATGGTGTACGTCATAATGAAGATCACATGGTGTACGTCATAATGAGTCATAATGAAGATCACATGGTGTACGTCATAATGAGTCCTAATGAAGATCACATGGTGTACGTCATAATGAGTCATAATGAAGATCACATGGTGTACGTCATAATGAAGATCACATGGTGTACGTCATAATGAAGATCACATGGTGTACGTCATAATGAAGATCACATGGTGTACGTCATAATTAAGAAAACATGGTGTACGTCATAATGAAGATCAAATGGTGTAAGTCATAATGAAGATCACATATGGTGTAAGTCATAATGAAGATCATATGGTGTAAGTTATAATGAAGATCACATGGTGTACGTCATAATGAAGATCACATGGTGTACGTCATAAGGATGAAAACCAAATGGCCCCCCTACAATCCTCGTGTTGTTATGTTAGCATTTTCGGGCCAGTAATTCAATATTTCTGAGATTGTTGTATACAATGATCAAGACGAAATAAATCCTCCCAGATTTGGAAAGATTTCTTGATAACAGCAGCGGTTTCGATGAACCACCCAGGGGAATATCATTATCCACGTAGCGTTGTAGGACCATATTTTTCACAAGTAATATATATTTTTAAAATCTTTGAAAAATAGGAACTCATTCTTCACAGGTATGAACATTGAGATCTTATTCTTCACACATCACAGTTTTATTATTCACATCTGAGAAGTTTGTGATCGCATCCAGTTTTTTTTTTATGCAATGAAATCATATTCTTCTGTGATCCGCACGCATACCCCGTTTTTGGCCAATCACATTCTTTACACTTAAAAATGTGACAAATGTGATCATATTCTTCACAGGTGTGTACAAAATATGATTTGTGAAAAATATGATCCTACATAGCGTACGCCTGTAAGTAACAAGTATTGGTGATTATAATTTATTGATTTAAATGATTCGTCGGCTTTACACGTGTTAAAACGCTAAGCGTACGGTCGAACGGGAATTTTTTCAAAATGAACATTAATCGTTTGAACATTATTTCATAGCTTTGTTGTTCAAACAAGATTTAACGACAAAAGCTTCCGCTTAACTTTCGTGCGATTCTAATAGGGCAATAAAAAGTTAATTAATAGCAAAGAAAGGCTGAAATACGGAAAATACAAGCATTAAATCCGCACATCTGCTTTAAAAGTATTACCACTAACACCAACGATAGTATTCAATAAACATTCCATTTGTGTTTAATTGTTCTAGTTAATGTAACTAGATACTAGTATGCGAATTATTTAGACGTGTTTGCTATGTATAGTGTAATTATATGTTCTCACTAGTCCGTGTACACCTATAGTAGTATATACCGGCAACCATGTCCTGTCATCACTAGTCCGTGTACACCTATAGTAGTATATACCGGCAACCATGTCCTGTCATCACTAGTCCGTGTACACCTATAGTAGCATATACCGGCAACCATGTCCGTGTACACCTATAGTAGTATATACCGGCAACCATGTTCTGTCATCACTAGTCCGTGTACACCTATAGTAGTATATACCCGCAACCATGTCCTGTCATCACTAGTCCGTGTACACCTATAGTAGCATATACCGGCAACCATGTCCTGTCATCACTAGTCCGTGTACACCTATAGTAGCATATACCGGCAACCACGTCCGTGTACACCTATAGTAGCATATACCGGCAACCATGTCCTGTCATCACTAGTCCGTGTACACCTATAGTAGCATATACCGGCAACCATGTCCGTGTACACCTATAGTAGCATATACCGGCAACCATGTCCGTGTACACCTATAGTAGTATATACCGGCAACCATGTCCGTGTACACCTATAGTAGTATATACCGGCAACCATGTCCTGTCATCATAGACTCCATAAGAGGCGTGTCGTGGGAAAGCCGGGCGTAATGAACGTGCGTAAAGTGCCGTCCCAGATCAGCCTGTGCAGTCCGCACAGGCTAATCCTGGACGACACTTCCCGCTTTTATGGTATTTTCTGCTTCAAAGAAGCCTCTTCTAAAGATAAACCCATTGTAGGCGGAAAGTGTTGTTACGGATCAGCCTGTGCGGACGGCGTGCACAGGCTGATCAGGGACGACACTTTACGAACGTGCATTAAGCCCGGTTTGCTCACGGCACGCCTCATATCATGTTTCGAGATGAGTTGAAAACGCTAGAAAAAAATATGCATTGTTTGGAAGTACATTTGCTTCTCTCTGCAACTCACCTCCAACATGTGGTTGATGTCAGATCTGAATTATTTCTCTCACATGTCACGTATATGCCAACGTACATCTCAAAATAAAACATATTGTATATGTAGTACGTGCGTATTGGTAACCTATCCCGTCAAATTACACACCAATAAAATTAAACAGCATATATAACACAATATCTGTATGGCCTCAGCAATAGAAAAACATCTTTAAACTAACGCATGTCTATGTTGTTTAAACAACGGGACTTAATGAAACAAGTCGCGGGACTCGAAACAACTTATTAGTACCGTGAAAACGTTCTTCTCAAGAATCCCCACCTAATCTTTCCTGAAATCCTATCTCGCTATGACATTTTTAAAATATTCTGTTACAAAAGAAGCTGATCACACCTTCAAACCCGCATTGAACAAAGAGGACGCTGGTCTTCATACTGATTGATACCAGAACTATTTGCTTGTTTAAACACACGCTCTGGAAACAATGGGACACGTAAAACCACTAATTCTGACAAATGTTTTCTTTATTGGCTTTAAGTATTTCTTTCAATCACTGAGAAAACGTAAGGATCAAATTGCCCAAACTTTAACTAACATAACAATGGCCGAACAATTACGAAAATATGTTTGCAAAACATTTGAAGTACTTTTTCCGAAAATTCCGAAATTCTTACGATTTACATTGTTATTATTTTAGGAAACTGGCCTGCTTTACTAATCTGGTTGCCAATGGTGTTAACTCTGACTTTAACTTGATAGCCATTATTTAAATCAAAATCAATGAACTTTGGACGCACTGTTCGAAACTCATTCAGATACCGCGATTCGTTCTTTAGTTTCTTAAAGCCGCAGCCCAAAGAATATAATTCAATACATTTTAAATTGGCATGAGTTCTAATGGACGTTAATGAGGTCTATTTGACTGAAAACTGTTTCTTATTTACGAAAGACATTTTATAATGTTTATGTTCGAAAACGCTTGGTACGAACTGAATATACACTAATGTAAATCCGATTTACTCCAGAGGCATCACCAGCTATAGCATATCGATAACTATACGATAAAAAGTTACCAAAACGTTATCATATTACCGATTTCAATGCGTTTTTTTTGTATTTTGATCAGTACGATGTTCATAAGAAACGATTTCTGCAAAGTTTAATTTAATTAACATATTTCTGGCCTGCTGCTTTTAAGTGGTCAAGTGACAACCTGACTCGCCTGCATGGTCACGTGACAACCAGACTCGCCTGCATGGTCACGTGACAACCAGACTAACCTGCTCGCATTGTGTCTCTTGTGCGATTGCTAAATCAATCAACAGATTTAAAAGGACCGATCATGACGTCTACATGAATGCCGTTATTGTTTAGGTCTTAAATAAGCCCAAAGATGTTAAAGAAAACACGGAAATGGGCAATTTTCAAGCCAGCAGGGTCGACCGTTTGTTGCGCTCTTGTAGCCCATTTGCGCACTCCCTTTTGTTATATGAGCTCGCCTTAGAAAATCGACGTGCGAGCGATTTAGTGAATTTGATACTGGATAATACGGGACGATAACTCTTTACACAATTAAAGGATAGTTTCGGTATTAAATTAGTGCCAAATTAGATTTGAGAGTAGTTCTAAGATCAAGGACCCTGAAAGGGGCCGCCTAAGTGGCCCTGACGTCTTCCGGACACCTGTGTTAAACAAGAAAAATTTCTTCAAGAAAAAGTCTTTGAAGTCACCTACCTCAAGCAGCCTTACTGTCAGCTCAACTAAAATGGTTAATGCACATAATATGCACTGACATTAAGTTGTACTTTGTCCTGGGTTGGCATTCATAAAGCTCCGAAGGAAAATCTTAACTTAAGTTGTTCTTAAGTAAACATTTCAATTCATTTTTTTCTATGTGAAATTGAATGAGTTCTGTTTACAAAAGGGTAAAATATGAAATATTTAAGCAATATTTTCTAGGTTAAAACATGTCTATAAAAAAGGCTCACACACGAAACAGCCAGAGGCTTAAGGAATATTATTATTTTATGAAATTTGCCTAAGTTTTCCCTAAGGTGCTTTGCAAATACAAGTCATTGCTTCTCCAGTCATACACTATGAGACAATACTGTATAGTGGTTTAAAAGCCACATGGGCTTATTAGCAATTTCATTCATGCATTTGCATTTATACATTTTGGGATGGTTATGATATTGCTGCTACAAAAAGTTTATCTTATTTCAAACATTAGAGACAATTTCAGACCATTAGAATCTTTATTCCGAAAATCAACAATTTATATTCAAAAAAATCATGGTGAAATAAGAATCACGTGTCCTAGCATAAATACAAATACACTATTTCATATTTTTGTAAGTTTTTCAATGAACTGCAATTATACAGTTAAAAATGCATACGCATATATTATTGAAAAAGAATATATAATTATATCATTAGTATGCACGAACAAGTCATACTAGTTTAGATGTATATGAACAAATGATAACATACTATTATATACCTGGCAAATATAGACATTTTATCTAGAATATACTATATACACGTAGAAATACAATAGGAGAACCGCGACTGTTGGACGCACCCCTCTGCGTGAAAAATATCGCGAATACGAGTATCTAGCAGTCGTGCCCATGACTGAAGAAACATATCGAATCAGTTAATCTGTAAAGAAACAAATATCCGGAAGGAACTGACACAAGTGGTTTTGCTACTTGAACATGGTACAATACAAAATGTCAAACGCGTGGTGGAAATCACTGAACACTTACGAAATTTTTAAACGAATTTTAAAATACAGGGATAAAATTACAGTTAATTAAATATAGCGAAACGCAAGGCATGATTGTTTTCTTAAGTGATATGCATAACGTATAATTAAACGGGTAAGCAACGACAAAAGGTCTATTTGTGCGACACACTATTCCGTTTTTAAATTCATATTAGTTTAATCCATAACTGTTCGGACGTGTCGTCAGGGATTGGTCTTGCAACCGATGGGGTGTACATTTTATGAAATACATAAACAAAATGTACTTCGAAAAGAGGCTGGCATGATAATATTGATTTGTCGAGTGTCAAACAAAACATGTTGATTCACAAAATCGTGTTTTATAGTATCTATACTACTATACTAAGATAAGTAAGTAAATGCATGCAGACTTTGAACCATATGTTTATTTATTTTTTTTTCTTCAAACAAAGGAAAAATAGAAAGGTGGGGTAAATATTTTGTGAACAATGCAGTTCACATGCTGACATGAACTACCCATTGCAAGACAGCAGTATTGTAGAGTTAATGAATTTTATCGCGCGATGATTTCTGTATATATCGGTGTTAAATCTTAATTTGATACCACGTCCCTCAAATCCAGTCGGTCATCTGAGATTGTGTATACGTCCGGGCTATGCTCCTACATCGTGATTGTTGCTAACCCAAACAATGACCCATGGCTGGACCGAAAGGCCAAACAAACAATGAATATTGGTCAAACCTGTCAATGAAAACAATGTTTTCAAAAGATGAAAATTTGGTTCTTATAAACGTTTAAAGAAAGCAGCACAACAAGAAGACAATTAATAAGAAGTACCCTAAAACTACCCATTGCCACAATAATATAAAGACATACAATGTACGTATTTTAGGATAAATGTATTATTATTATTACTATTATTGTTTTTTAATGTTTAGGGTACGTATGCATGTCGCAATGATGCGTATATGGTCAATGGTCAATGACAGTGTTGTTCGCCGTGGACCTTACATACGTTACATTACATCATATAGAAACACAGGAAGTTCCTAATTTCCAGGCATATACGAACTCTTAGATAAATACGAAAACCATTACATGTATAATCATTATTTATCCTATTTGGTATGACTTCTAGTGCAGTTTCAATATCAGATTTTGCCTTGACTGTTTCATTCAATTTACACAACTGGATCGAACATTTTATTCGGAGAAGCACTTTCATCGCATTGTATCTTTTCGTTACCTCGGAAAACGCCTCCTGGTTTCGGCAATCCTTGGGTGCAATCGCCGAAGCGGCTTAGCGGATTATTCGATTTCTAAAAGCGCACGACAGTGGCGCTTATTCCTCCATAATTATGTTAAAAATTATTGGTCTTGGACATTTGACTTGAAAGTTAGTGTAAAGAAACAAAAGTTGTTTGAACTGTACGTAACATAATAATTGATATATTAATACAGCATTCGGCACAAAGAGCCGTTAATCAGTGTCGCCACGTTAACGTGTGCGGAAACACTTTTACATTTGGCCTAAAAAGGTGGACAGCCCTAGCAGCCCTTTGGTCAAAGGGTTTTGGAGATTCGAAGATTAGCTGCATTGATAACGAGCAACGTCCGCTAGTATTTCACGCCCAAAACACATCTTTTGCAATTACAGTGCAACTCGACGCCTTCAATTTCTGCTGTATGAAATCCGAGGATCGGACGTTAATGCTAATTGTCCATCAATTCTGCAACTGTTCTTTGTACTTGTAATTCGGAGATAAGGGGCAAATATTGCATTTCAGTCGCTTTAAAACCGAGAACCCTTTTCGATCCTGATCAAACCAATTAAAGTCAAGATAAACAAACGCACAAGCGCTATTAAGGTGAAAAGAAATTTAAATATTGATAAGAGGTTAAAATGAATGTGATTTTAATAGCACGGCATTAAATACAATGTTAATCGAGTGTGCATTATTTGCAGCGTGGTTCAACGTGAAAAACGAGATTTGTACGAGATGTCGCAGGGTTCCCACGGGATGTAAGCGTTCTCATGTATCTCGTTAAATTAATTTGGCACTATGGAGTCTAATTTTCATCATTAAATTAAATTAACTAGTAGATCTACATTAATTGATAAATGTATTAATATAAAAATAAATTTGTACAACTTCATCACCATCATCGTCGTCGTCGTCGCCGTCATCATCATCATCGTCATCATCGTCATCATCGTGGTCGTCATCGTCATCGACATCATTATCATTCTTTGTTGTTCCTTTTATGCTTTCTCTTCTGCTTCTTCTTCTCCACCTCCTCCTCCTCCCCATCATCATCATCATAAAATAAATACAATAATGATAATAATCACCATCATCATCATCATCATCATCATCATCATCATTTTCATCGTCGTCGTGATAGCCAAACTGTTCGTCGTCATGACCTTTTAAAGTTTTAATGATTTAAGTGATGAGTAAAACATTGTCCGACTTTGATCGGCATTGCTTGACTTCTCTATGATAAAAAATTATTAACAGCAGAAGCTAAAACAGCATTATCATAATTGCAACTATATAAATACAAGTACATGACTTAGTGCAGAAAACGGTATTTATTATTTTACATAAAAGCGCCAGGCTAAGCAATTTAACTCATTGATTTTGGATACGCCTTGTAATGATACAATAGGAGTGCGGACGAATTTGAAGTTAGTCAAATGTACTTAAAAAATTATCGGATGTCAACTTCGGTCTTTTGAAAGTTAAGAGGTGTGTTAAGTTTACCACAAAGCTATCCAGATGAAAAGGCAAGATGCGCACGCGGTGACAACAGTTTATTAACCGACATAATCATGATGTTTACGACAATAATCGTCGGTTTACGACAACGGCTAATCATTTACGACACAACGAGACAATTAGATAGTTGTGGACCAATTTTACGCTACTAACTGACAATTAACGTAGAGTTTTATTATTAAACAAGCCAGGAAGGTCTGTTCCGGCGTTCCTTACGCAGACGACAAGTCGGGACTTCGGGTTATGCTCTCAAAATGATATAGTGGGATGGCGGCTAGGTGATTGCGCAATAACATGGCTGACTGGATTTATTAATAGCATTAAATAATTATATTAACAGACAGAATAAAAGCTCTTTTGCTAAATCATTGGTCTAAGTTTCACAAATCTTGTGTGAAAACATTGTCCTGTATTGCTTTTTTTCCATGATGTGTTCTCATGAGAAAAGCTTTTCAAGTGTTTATTATACAAAAGTTGTATCAACAAAAACTCTGTTATAACGAAATATGCTTACTTCTTTATCAAAATATGTTGAAAAAAGTAGTACTTATGCAAATGATAGCATGGAAGAGCAAATATACCTAGCTGTTGATGACACTTGACTAAAAAGATTATTTGCCTTAATGCTAGTCTGGATAAAGTTGTATTCTTCAGCGGACTCCCGATGGCTCGAAATCGCAGGGATCGGCAAGGAAAGCTCAAGCCTCCGAAATTCCTAGTTCAACGGAGTTCGAGATTGCGTACTTATGCAGGCGGACATTTGTCTGTATTGTAACTTTGAAATAACATCTCCATAGAACAGGAATAATTATATATCTTCAAAGACTTAACTTCTAACGGTACCTTATTTCTCTGTATGTATATACATTTCGTACACAGCAATTTGTTAACTTACATTTGTAATTACACATTTCCATATGACAATATAGTGACACACATATGTACATTTTTATATATTGAATGTCCTTCCTTACTTTGGCAGATGCGTAAGCTTGAGATCGGTGAAAAATTATACACTGCCCTATCGGTGAATCCGTGAAGTAAATCACCGTAAGTAAATAGGCCATGGAAGAAAATGGACAACGTCTTGAATCGAAATCCGGACACTGATTTTTAAGTGGCCATCGCTTCTTGTGTTCGCACAATTGAGAATGGCCGTCTGTAAAATTAATATCGGTGAAATGTTGATACATTTCGCACGAGATGCTTTGAACAAATCAACACCATAAGCATAAAACATTCGTTAATAGCCGAAGATGATAACGATAAGAATAATTTGGCCAAAGTTTTATGCCGTGCCCGTAAACGCGCGACATGCGGTATCAAGCGAAATCGCCTCCCGCCATATTTCACTTCCATGAGGAAAGATGAATATTGTCATTTAAATGCTGGGAAATAAATTTATTCTTTAATAGAGTCGGGGCCTTGTAAATCAGCATTATTATACCCCTTAAAGATGGTTATTGGAAACATATTATTGTTGTTAGCGCGGTGTTTGATTTCAATCGAGTATAAACAAGAACTTGTCAACTGCCGGCGATCAAATGGCCTGGACGGGTCCACAATGCGACACATTGACCACTGGCTATTATATTTTGACAATGTGGTACAATCAGCGAATTTTTTCGCCCATTTTTGCTGTAGTGAGACTAAAGAAGTTCGATGTTCCACTTGGCCCGCTTTTATATCAAGGCATGTGCATGAACATTTTAATAAAAACGTTTTTCCAAGCAGACGAAATATCCTGAAAATACGTTGGAACGAATTACATGTACATTGTAGATGGCTACAAAAAATTCGTTGAGTTTTTACCGTCTTTAAAAATTAAATACTTAGGCCATGGTAAATAATTGTGATATATTATACAGTATATGCATGTAGTTCGTTAAATTTTAACCACACATCTGTATCACTTTTAAAAGTAGTGCTCTTCTAGTCTGAAGAAGTTTTAAACAACACGAATTTTGATAACTTTGTCTGGTGGAGATAAGTAACACATACTGAAACGCCCTTCCAAGTAGCTATGTAGGACAATATTTTTCACAAATCATATTTTTCATGTCTGATAAATATAGGATCTCATTCTTCAAAGGTGTGAACATTGAGATCTTATTCTTCACACATCACGGTTTCTTCCTCACATTTTCTGTGAAGTTTGTGATCGCATCCAGTTGTGGATTTGCAATGAAGTCATATGCTTTTGTGATCATCACGCATACCCCATTTTGTCCAATCACATTCTGCACGCTTTAAAATATAAAAACTGAGATCCTATTCTTCTCAGGTGTGTAAAAAATATGATTTGTTAAAAATATGAATCTCCGTACATAGCTAGGAACAAGCATTTCAATGAAAGTTAAACATGTTGGTCTTGGTCTGCAACGTTGATTCGATGCCAGGCACTTAGCGATGTTGCTTTTTATAAAACGAGACAGAAACAACGAAAATATAAAAGGTTGAAACATTGCCTGAATTATGACGCTGATTTTACATTGCCCAATCATAGCTGATATTTGCTCAAGACAAACAGACGTCGATTAACTGTGATGTTCCCGCTCAGTTAATCGATAAAGAGAAACCTGAAAACTATGTACTAGTATGTGTACTTTAAAGATATCTGTAATGAAATGTGAATGAAGTACTGTAAATGGGCTTCAATGTTAACCCATTTAGCTTATTTACCCACCCTAACCCTAGGGTTAGGGTTAGGATTAAGGCTAGGGAGAAACCTCTAATTGGACTAAATGAGGTAATTGGCTAACTTAACAGACATGTAGAAACTGCCTAGTGTTGCCTATTTGTTACTTCCTTCACGAAGGTTTTGTATTTAATGGCGTTAGTTGTGTATGTTTGTTATTGAATAACTTTAAGTAAAAAGTAGTTAACATATTTGCTTGCAGTATATTTGTAGGAAAGGTCGGACATGCACGCATGAACACATGATAATATTTTGGTGGTGATGCGGATCACCGCAAGGGCCCAGAAAATTTTAAAGAATGTAGGGAAAGATCTAGGATCTAAAAAGGAATATGATGGTGCTAAAAAGGAGCAGGGGGCAAACCGAACATTTTCTTAAAAAATTTGCTAAATCCATGGTTTTAATGTCTAATGCGTCTGATTAAGCATTTAAGTATAGACTATACATTTATAGTTGAATATTTGCAAAAGTATGTTTAATTAAAAAAATAATTATACATTCTGTAATGACCAGCCCAGAGAGGCAGCAGGGGGGGGTGGGGGGGGGGGCAAAACGAGCCGAGTGGAGCACCCTGCTATTCTACTCGAGATCTTTTATACCTAGGATACTTATTTGGAGATAGGGGAAATTTCCACTTTATAGTAGTGTGTAACTCATTATTTGCACAACACGTGGGACTGAGCTACATGGGCAGTAGACTAATCTTTCCGAATGGTTTCTAGTTATAGTTAAGTTATTCTGTACAGAGTGCACCATTTTGTCATAATTGTGAAAAGCCCGCATAGCTATTTTGCACGCGCGTTCATCGGCCGTGATACTTTATGACCAATCAAGAAAGCTGAATTGGGAAACTGCCGGGAACATTCCATCAGCTGCCACGGAAACTTGACACCGTTGACAGACATAGCCGCCCGTGTCAGTGCAGATCCTTCCGCCGCATTGGGCACGTGCATATTGATGGACACGGATTCAGCAATTTATTCTTATACAACGCGGCAATCTGACACAAGAACCAAAAGGGGCCCGAATATTGTCTGCAATCGGCGGCCCCTTGCCTAATCCACCGGACTGCGATGTCCACCCATTTTCACGCGCTTCACCGCCACTGAACCCTTAACTGCGCCCTTAATCCCGAAACAATCTTAAAGGACCCTTTTCGCTTAGATGCCGCAAGCATTAAAGACCATCTTCTTTTCGCGGACATTAAATGGAATATTAGCTCTTAAGGGTGTCCCGTAGGGAAGATGGATTAGCGTCAATAATTGACAACAATCGACTCATTTATTCTGTTTTCCATTTCTCGTGCCCTTTCCCGTCCTGCTAGAGGGCGTCTGTTTTTCTTTCGATTGTCTTCAACGCTTTACGTGCTGATTTTCAATATCGCGCGCGAAGGGCACGCGAGGGTGATCCCTGACCCCTAATGCCTGTGATGACCCGAGCGCGCGAGATCGGGACCAAAGGTCAGCCCGCACGCGGGTCGAAGGTCACTGGTCATTATCACGGTGCTTTGTAGGGTGCGACACGAGATAAAACCGTCATTATTTCCCATTATTACCCATTGTTCGAGCTGTTTTCTGTGAATTCCGACATTCGTTTGACTGTTGATATCATTATTTAAATGGCGAAGGTCGCGCATATGCTAGTAATTTATAATTAAATATTAAAACACCTATTAACCTCTAAGAATGCAAAATTCGCCTAGACACACGCTTGAATCTCCCAGCGGAGAATAAACGTACATTTTTTGTACAAATCTGAACGATCATCATCGTTATCCTTCTTCTTCTTCTTCTCTTTCTTTCTTTCTTTCTTTCTTTCTTTCTTTCTTTCTTTCTTTCTTTCTTTCTTTCTTTCTTTCTTTCTTTCTTTCTTTCTTTCTTTCCTTCCTTCCTTCCTTCCTTCCTTCCTTCCTTCCTTCCTTCCTTCCTCTCTCCCTCCCTCCCTCCCTCCCCCTCTAATTAACTATCGATATAGTCTTATAATTAACTAACTGATATAATTTAACATTATTGGAAGTCCATTTTATTACGATTTTTATTCTGTCTTAGGATATATAAGAGATCAATTAACATAGTATTGCTTATTTATAGATCTTTGAATATATTTAACCACATGTCAAATGACATCAAGAAATTCTTAACGATAATCGGTATCAACAGTGATTAACGAAGTTTATTTCAAGGAACTTGATTAACAATGCATGTAATTTCATCTCAATTAAATCATAAAAGACTCATCATTTTTGCTTGTTTATGGATTTACCTTTTACTTTCGAGTGTTGAAAGCAGATGTCAAAAACATACAACTTCGAAAATAGAAATTAACCTTTCTTTTCATTTGACCAACTTTCGGTTAATTAAGTCAGTCGGGTTTTGTTGACATTGGGGGGGGGGGGGGGGGGGAATCGAACAGGTATAATTGTATAATTAGTTTCCATAGAAAACATTCAAAACGTATTTGTTCTGAACACGACGTGACAATCAAATCATTGAATGGAAAAAGTATAGGATTTTTTAAAAATAACTTACAGTCTGTCTTAATCGATTGGAGGAGTAGAATACTGGATTAAAGACTCGCTCAGTGCTCGACAAAATGTCAACATGGAACAAGTTGCCAAATGTCACCGTGTTTGGTAAAGGGCTAAACCGAGTTCGGAAACCTTCCCTGCGCGCATTTTTGTTGGTTTTTCGCATAAAACTGTTTGTAAAGGAAGCAGTCTGGTGGGTCTATGGGAGGGTCATGATGGTCAGGACAGTAGTGCTGCGGAATCGCGCCGGTCTGTCAATATTTAACGAGTAAGCAAATTACGAATGTCAGTAAGTCGTTCCGTTGGATGTACAAATTGATTATACTGTTGAACATCCGTCGTCTGTCACCTGTTTATTGTTCTCGTAATATTTTGAATGAATAATAATAAGTGACAAGTTTGTATGCAATCTTCTGTGATAAAAATATGATGCACCTGTCAAACCGGGATTTAAAATCCGAACAATGTCTATTTGACCGGGACCCCGAATCATTTGGTATGTCAAATTCCCACCTGTCAGGAATCGCTTTCAGTCTAAAGTCCGGTATATGCCCCCCGCTCCTCCCTGGGGGAAATCATTGATAGGTGCATGACTGGAACAGTTTTGTATGTTCCGAGATCTGTATACTATGTTGTCAATTATAAATAACAGTTAACGAGTATAACCTGCATTTAGTCCCGAGTGGGCACAAACACGCTTCAGTGAGTTAATTGCCTATATAGTTGAAAAACAAATAGACGCGTCCCCTTTAGCTGGGAAGTAAAATAAATACAATGTACTTATTTATAAATAAATAAAAGCAAATATGTCGGAATGTACATTAATAACAGATTTTTTTGTTGACAACTTCTATCAGAAAATCCAATCATTAACAGTAACACAAACGTTAACACGGATCCGGTGTGATATAGTAGTTAGAATTCTCGGATTTGATGCCGGCATTCAGGGTTCGATGAATGCAATTTCGACGTATCTTTGTAATAACTTGCTCAAAGTATGTCAATCAAATGTGCAACCTTATTATGCTCAATAAATAAATGTTAAGCAACAAGACTCCGGGGTGGTGTAGTGGTTAGCATGTCTGGTTTTCACCCAGGCGACCCGGGTTCGATTCCCGGCACAGGAAGTATTTTTTTTAGCTCACCTGAGCACGAAGTGCTAGGTGAGCTATTGGTATAGGGGACCTCTCCTGCGTCGTCCGTCGTGCGTGTGCCGTCAACAATTTGTCTCGTTCTCACGCTGAAGACTTCACTTTTTATCCAATCTTAACCAAACTTGCACAGTTTATGTATGACCATAAAATCTCGGACGGGATCGTTATTGGGCCAGATCACACCAGAACACTAGAGTTATTGCCCCAATTTCATGCAAAAACGTGCAAAAATGCCTTTTTACAAAATAAAGATTTTATTTTCCATCCAATCTTAAACAAACTTTCACAGTTTGTGTATGACCATCACATCTCAGTAGACACCAACAATGGGCCAGAACGTGTTTCAAATACCTGAGTTTTTGCCCTTTGTTTATAAAAAAAATATACAAAAATGGACATGATTCAGCATTGAGAGTTCATTTTTCATCCCATCTTCGCCAATCTTGCACAGTTTGTCTATGACCGTGAGATAACATTTGAAGTCGAATAAAAGCAAGATCGGACCAGAAACACCGGAGTTATTGCCCCTTGTGTGTGGAAAAATCATAAACAAGTTATCAATGATTGGCTTGCACACATTTTTTATTCAATGTTGACCAAACTTACATAGCTTGCGTATGACCGTAAAAATTAATTGATAAAATTTGATTTCCAACAGTTGCATGCAGTTATTTGTACATTCAATATTGATGGCTTCAGAGTGTGCGTTAACATCATGTATCATCATTGGACAGAAAATTATTTTAAAAAAGCAAAACTTGACCTTATAGCATAGCCATCGCAATTATCGCATTGCAACTAGTTCTCCAAAACTGTCTGCGAAAAAGATCAAAATCTACTGTTTCTTCATTTTCCAGAATTGTCACTGACTTAAAGAATAAGGGTCAGGTAAGAATATCGAGAAAAGTGATTTGAGAACCATTAGCAAAAGAAAACGCACATCCACTACCCAACTCGTACTTTAGTTAGCCCATCTCACTTACCGATGTTTGAAATAAAATCGATCCTATCCCCCTTTGCGTATTGTTCAGATACCTTAATTTTCAAACCTGTCACAACAGTATGGTCTTCATCTGTACCAGTTCTCAGGTGAGCGCTTTGGGTCATCATGGCCCTCTTGTTTTATCTTATTTTGAATAAGTGTGCAGCATGACTCATGAATGCTATTACATAACTTTAACATATTTGCCATGTTAGACGGTCAAATAATAAATATATAAAACTTCAATTATACAATTATAATATAACATCAACTGTACACGTATACGTCACAAAGCTCGTAAGGGAAATCTTAACTTAGGTTGGACTTAAGTGAAAATTAAAGATACAAATTTCAAAGTGATATCCAATGATTTTGTTAAGCGGAAAAAAAAGTATGTTTGTTTCAGGTAACATGCCCAAAACAATTAGGGTAGGTAGGTCGGGATTTTTTTTTTGGTAAATCGTCAATTTGAAGATTCTAAAACTGAATAAATATTCAGAACTTGTCAGTAATATCCTTAAACATTGTTTATAAGTGGATACTATCAAAACAAAACACTTATTTATCCAAAAATGCATTTAATTATTGAAAAAGGTAAATAAACCAAAAATGTATCTGACACACCCAATAAAATGTTCTAGGGTCGGGGCATTTTTTACGGTAGGTCGGGTTACCTGAAACAAACATATTTTTGATTTACGCCTTACTAAAGGGTAACATTCTAAACATCTAAGCAATATTTACTTATTTAAACATTTTCACGTCAAAAGACCTGTCAATGAAGCGGCTACAGACTTAAGGAATTTTATGAATTTAAGAAATTAACTTCAGTTTTCCGTAAGAAGCTTTTAGAATACGGGCCCTGGACCCGTCTTATTAAACATCGTAGGGCATATTTACATTACGATACAATTTTCGAAGAAGCATAAATGCTAAGCACCAACATCTATGGTTACTTTATTTCAGTAATTCTATTCATTTCCTTGGTATCCTTCACCTGTCCTTCTTTCAGGAACATACTGATCATAAAAGTCTTTTTTTTTTAACTTCAACATTCAGTCGTTACTTAAACTTGTCCTAAGATCATTGATAAGACAGGGCCCCTGACATTATTTCTGAAAGGCCTGAGATCGTCAGTTACAAGGTATGCGGTTATTACCGTGTTTTACAATTTTGTTTTCAAATGTCCGTTAGTTATATCACAATAATAGGAGATTGTATATTACATGTACCATTATACGAAGCAGATTTAATAATCTAGCAGTATTAGTAATTAGTAAACTGTATCTAATCATTCAACTATTCTAATATGAAACGCGCAGAGTTTTCTATAGACAAAGAACATCCGCCCTTGTTAAACTACCAATTAACAAGTTGAAAAATAGTTCCGAAACTGTAAAATATAGTTCGCATTGTAATTGCAGAAAATGTTGCCAGGTCATGTTAGAATCGAAATAAGTTTCGCATTTTCGTTGTTTATCAGCTAATAAACACCGATTTGTCGTTCTGATGCGGTATATTAACGCCCTCGCGGTTTAATTCATACGCATCAGAACTCCAAATAGTTGTTTATTAGCCGATAAACAACTCTAAATCGAAAATAATTTTTTAAATATAAAATGGTGTAATTAACCATAGTTTAATTTTAATAGCAATCCGGTGTGGTCTAGTGGTTAGGATTCCTGGTTTTCACCCAGGCGGCCCGGGTTCGATTCCCGGCACCGGAATATTTTCTTTTTGCCGTCTGTGTACTAATGATTTTGCTGTATTATTTTATTGAAATAATTTGTAATATGTTCGTTTATTGTTTGAACGGGTGTATTTTAAATTTAAAACATAACACTTGTAAATCAATATAATTAAAACTGCCATTTTTATCAATTGGCATACTAGCAACCACATGTTGGAATAAAAACAATTCTTAAGAGTCTAGAGTGTTTATCAACGATAATTCGTGTCTTGACAATGCATGGCTATGTTTTAAATTTCTTAATCGATAATGCTTCTCAAATTCAAATATTTATTTAGTTCTACAAGGTTCAAATGATCAACCTCCGCGCAGAGATTAAACTGTGTCCCAGCATAGCTGGTTGAAATCCCTGCCGGCACGAAATCCACGTGACCATAGGCAAACACTTGGCGCGAATTAAAATCGTAGACAAGCACATGATAAAAACATGGACAACGTAAAATCCTTGCGTTGTTATGTGTTTATTAATTAATTAATTAATTATTTTTTTTATATTTTTTTTTTAATTCTTAATATTTATACCTGGACCAATAATGCGACATGTCTGTGTCATTGTTACAAAAACATAAATGTAAAATTAAAATTGTGTACAAAACAAATCTTCAATCTCCCCATAATCGTCTCCCCTGAAAACTTCAAAATCGGTAAGTTTTTAACTCATGGTGGCAGTGGTAACTGAGAAGAGTACCAATGGGGGAAATAACTACTGCGAGGAGTTTGTCGTCTGATTCGGATTTTGCCATTTCCTGTTTTAAATTTCAAGTTCGTAATATGTTACTATATTTCATTAATATGTTCGTGAAGGTCATTAATCCGGTGTGGTCTAGTGGTTAGGATTCCTGGTTTTACCCGGCGGCCCGTGCTCGATTTCCGGCACCGGAACTGTATATATGTTTTGCTTTATAATCAACAATCCTAAAACAAAAATTCGACAGAGGGTTAGACACAGTAAATAGTTGCAATCTCTCCGGGCTGAAAAGTAGCCTACCGGAAGTTGTGTGGAATAAAACTAAATTAACTACGTGTACGTATTTAAAAAAAAAAGCAGTCGTCGCTTTGGCATTTCTACATTGATTATGTTGGATAATTTAATGTGATGTTTTACGCTATTTACATATTGACTTGCAGATGTTTTGTCTCATATTCCAAAACGACAATAATAACGAAATGACATTATGTATTATATACTATACATGAGATATAGATCTTTCATATTTCATGGGTAATCACTAAATAAAGGTTCACAGCTTTGCCATCTGTTTTGAATTTGGAACATGGAACATACATTTCTCGAAATATGCTTCTTGTGACTCCGATTTCATGCATAAAGTGTTTCTAATATCGATCCAAATTTTTTTTTAAAGTTTACCCTTTTGACCACAATTTGTATCGGACACTGGTATCGGACGCACAATAAACATCAAATCAAATTTCGATTTTCTTTGATCAAAATATTTCTGATGGAAACAAAAGTTGTCAAGCAAAAGGATGCAATAAAATAAAAATAATAAAAATATAACAAAACACTTCGTCGTGCAGCGTGCGTGCGTCTGCATTTAGTCCAGGAGATTATATTATTTCTAAATGTCCATATCTATTTGCATTGGCTAGGGATATAGGCTTGATCTTCGTGAGGGTCAGTAATAAAGGGTCGGGTGGGGGGCGGGGGTCAACGACTCCGGGGGGTTCTATGTCACCTTGTCCGTGCATAATTGTCAGGGGTCATAACTATCAATAGAAACCGGGGCCGCAAGGGCAGATAAGGGAGTTCTTACAAACTGAGACGGGCACGTTCGTGAAAACATTTCCCTTCGATGACTGAATTAATATTGATCAATAAGGCGGCGTCTTAATGGGAGCTTTCAGTTTGATTTATGGACGCTAAATGTTTTATCAATGAAATCGAACGGGTTAATGAAAATATATCCGGTATAAATGTCAGTGTGAACTGTTTGATGTTTCTGTTGATGTATGTGACGTTTTTGGTGACTGTTGTGCGCGAATATTTTTGGTAAGCATAAACCACTGAATGCCTCTGTTCCTTATTGACTTTTTTCTTTTAAAGCGACCTGTTCACACACAGCCAAATTTATGACTGGTTCCCAGGACTTATACGTACAATTTACGATATGGACCGTAAAAAAGTCACTTCCTATTTACATTAAATTTTACTGCAAATAACCTCTACAGTTTCTGCATGGATCGGACTATTGGTTTACATTACCATTATAAGTTATTATAAGTGCTACTGTAGACCTATAAATCCTAAAAACTAGCTGTCAGAAGTTCTCCCGTATTCTTTTACGGGATTTTTTTTTTACAGTATACACCGAACCGGGATATTTTCACTCTGATATTTACTCTACCTACATCCCACCCGCGGGCTGTTCGATCGTCTGTCCACCCCCACATGGGCTGTTCGATCGTCTGTCCATCCCCACATCAAAATGTGCGTGTTTGCGGCTGATATGCTACCCGGAAACATCGCTACCCGTTGCTTTTCTGACGCTTGTAAATTCGATACGCGTCAGCTACGGAGTAATCAAGTTCAATAGTATTTTATCGCAGATAAATCACACCCCACTCAATGGGAAAGTCAACAAAAAGAGTAGATGAGCAGTCATATCTACCTGTTTACATACGCGCGCGTGCTCCGATGACGTTTTGTACATAAAGTCACGTGGCTGTAATCTTATTTACATAATGGTCACGTGACTCATTGAGTGTCGCGGTTTGTTTACTTTTCCCAGGCTTTCGGGGTGGTGAAAATATACAGGAATCGTGGCAAATCGCGATACAAGAAATTTCTTCTCGTTGTCAATCTTTTTGAAATCCCCGAACAAACATCGTGAGTGGCTGCCGACTAAATAAGGCCAGAGTTTTTTTATTTCTTGTGTTACGGGAAATTTCTGAATAGATGAACACCAGAGGGGAACAATAAGAATTAAAAGAAAAGTGAAAAATATGGGCTTCGGAAAAAAATAATATCAATAAAATACGAAAAATAAGATTTTTTTAATTCTAAAAATATGTTTAATTTGAACACTGATTCCGAATAAAAAATTTCTACATCATTTTCTTATGATGTTTAATGACGCAAATTCATGGACTTAGATAATTCACCTCACTTTTTAAATCTCATGTGCTTTTGGTTTGTGATTGATGAGATCACTTTACGCATTTTTTTTTACTGTGAGCAAAAAAAGATTCACATTATATTAATTTTCATATTTGGAATGCCGCTACGATAGTCAAAAATAAAAATAAAATAAAAAATTAATCTGCTATTTTATTCTTATTTACCTTGTGGGATATTTAGGTGAGGCTTTCCCGTAACACAAGAAGTAAAAAAACTCTGGCCTAAAGTGGTTTGTAGCCTGTTTTTCAATGTCCGCGAGAACACCTGTACGGATTAAAAACCGCGCGTTATAAGGACGTGTTTGGACGTTGCGACAATCCGACTTGCAACGTTTACAGATAAACATTCGCACTAGATTTACGGTTGTTATATAAATGGTGCGTCATTTATTTTGTCTTACATAGTCGAATTACCGACCTTTTCCCTTAATGTGGTGGCATTGTTAATATGACATGAAAGAGATAAGGACGTACTTTTCTGCTAATTGAGACCAAATCACACGGGCGGGATTACACCCATAGACACTTCCAACTAGACCTTTTTTGGTTGCGTTTTTCTCAAAAATGACAAATCGCATCGGTTTCAAATTTTGCACAGCCCCATCATACACAATTTGCAATACAGGTATAATACAAATTGAACGGTTCAGTGATCATTTATATTTCCCCGTTCTCTCGGGTGTCAAAACTATAGTCAAACTGTTTTACAACGACACTCCAACAAAAACAACAGTTAACATCAATTATTTCATGCATAACATCATCCACTACGAAGAATAGATGTTTCCAAAAATGTCCATCAGGCGCAAAATAATCTGCATTGTTCTCCCATCATTGTATTTGGATATCACGTGATTAACGTTTAATCTATTTTACACAAAGAAGCACGTGGTAAACTTCTAATTTGTTTGTGATATTTGATTAATGTAAATTAATCCGTTAACTATAGTTATGGAGGATTTTAAAATGTTAGTGGCAAAACCTGGAAAGTGCTACTGTGCAGTATACAGGACGGGTGCGCGCCGTTGGTATGTAAGAGGCCGCATTCCACGTACTTAGACTGAACGTTATTAAATCTGTTTTAACGATTTTAAATCAAAATAAAAGAAAAATAACGGAAAATTTTGCTTTTAATTTCTAACAGTGAAATTGACTTTAATTCGTTTTCGCATTTTTGCGATTTTTTGTTTTGATATTGTGTTTTATTTTTGGGAAGTTTTGTATGAAAACGAAA
Source organism: Congeria kusceri (assembly GCA_027627225.1). Classification (NCBI taxonomy): domain Eukaryota; kingdom Metazoa; phylum Mollusca; class Bivalvia; order Myida; family Dreissenidae; genus Congeria; species Congeria kusceri. Next base: position 12,279,484 of record CM051033.1, on the reverse strand, counting down.
TTTACGTTAAAGGAAATTAAAAGCATCAAAGTCTTATATATTATTTTGTGTTCTTGAAAAGTTTCGAGAAATTCGGGCTAAAAAAACAAAAGTTACAGCTGATTAAGCGAAGGTCTAGTTAGAAGTGCCTATGGGTGTATGTACTTAAAGGCGTTAAGGCCCCAGGAACGCATTATTATTATCTAGGATTATTTCGCAAACATTAATAAGCGATCGTATCATAATGTAAATGCATTATCATCATTTATTTCGTTTATCTGCGGTCGGATCCCTTCGCGAAAGTAAAAGTAAGTTTAGAATTTCGCACTTTTCCCACGATTCTATCTATGAGTAACTCTCGCAGATTTAGAACAATCTCCAACGTATTTTAATATTGTCAAGTCACGTACCATCGTTTTTAAAATCAAACCGCTATGACAATATGTTTATATCATGTCGCGCGATGGATAAATAGCGAAATGGCGCAAAACGCACCCATGTGGCGACGATTAAATCATTCGAACGGATACCGAGCAATAATACACATAATAATAAATTATCATGGGCACGAAGATGGGCTATGAACGCATTTTTCTCACGGTTTAAAAGTCCTTCCACGCACTGCACAGCTGTCGAGGGGTGACACGCGCGGGCAAGTTTGATACAGATATTAATTTTGTTCGAAAACTTATAAGTAGCAATTAATTACATGTTATACAGATAATTGTGATTTTGTGGTCGACTATCAACAGTCTCACGTTCCAGGGGTAGCAGGCTCGAGACCCCACTATACGCTACACACCACCTCGCCCTACGCATGATATATCTAATTCAACATACGGAGCGGGAGGTCGAAGGTTCGAGTATCGCATATGGCTTGTTCTGATATGGCCGACTGCCTACCCAGCCGCTAGTTAAATCGAAGGGTACCGATTTCCTTCCTGTCAAGCGCCCGGCATATAGGATAGCAATCATGAGTAAAAATGTTCATCAGTAAAGGTGTCTCATAAGTCTAAACTGGACGGTTCCTTAATTGCGAGGGGTGACATAATAAGCAAAACACTTTACACTGTACTTTACATACGGATTATCGGATATTAAAAGAAGCTGACGCATGGGCCAACATTCATAAAGAAGCTGACGCATGGGCCAACATTCATAAAGAAGCTGACGCAGGGGCCAACATTCATAAAGCTTCTCTGGAAAAACTTGAGTCAATTTCTTAAATTAATAAAACTCCTTAACACTTCGCCTGTTTCATGTTAATGTCATTTTATATTAAACTGTTTTTAAACTATTAAATATTGCCCAGATATTTAGTATTTTTCCATTAAAAAAAAACAGAAATCACTGGATTTCACCTAAAACGTGTATCTGATTTTTTTTTTGCGCTACAACATCAGGATCTTTGTGAATACCGACATTGGTCTCGCGGTCCCATGGGTGCCAGACTGAGCCCCCGCCACAGCCTGACCCATTAGAAATTCTCACTGGGCGATCAAACTCATGTAACATGTATATTCTTGGTGCTTTCAACAGGGCGCTGTAACCCGTACCACCACTATCACCATCACCAACACCACCACCATCACCACCATCACCATCACCACCATCACCATCACGCGCTGTAACCCGTACCACCACTATCACCATCACCAACACCACCACCATCACCACCATCACCATCATCACCATCACCACCATCACCATCACCACCATCACCACCATCACTATCACCACCACCACCATCACCCCCACCATCACCACCAACACCACCAACATCACCAACATCACCACCATCACCACCATCACATCACCACCATCACCATCATCACCATCACCATCACCACCACCATCACCACCAAAACCGCCATCACCACCATCACCACCACCACCACCACCATCATCATCCCCACCATCATCCCCACCACCACCACCATCACCACCATCACTATCGCCACCACCACCACCACCACCACCACCACCACCACCACCACCACCATCACCACCACCACCACCATCACCACCACCACCACCACCACCACCACCACCACCACCATCACCACCATCCCCACCACCATCCCCACCACCACCACCATATCACTATCACCACCACCATCACCATCACCATCACCACCACCACCACCACCACCACCACCACCACCACCACCACCATCACCACCATCACCACCATCACCACCATCACCATCACCATCACCACCACCATACCCATCACCACCACCATCACCAATACCACCATCACCCCCACCACCACCACCACCATCACCACCACCATCCCCATCACCATCAACACCACCATCACCACCACCATCACCATCACCATTACCTCCACCACCATCACCACCACCATCACCATCACCACCATCACCACCACCATCACCACCACCACCACCACCGCCGCCACTACCACCACCATTATTAACACTATCCCCACTGACTGCAACTGCAATACCAAAATAACCACCACCGCCCCGACGCCACCACCACCTACTTCCGAAGTCATCCAATCGCAACCAACAACATCGAGTAACTAATCAATTCCACGTGGCCAGCGTTTTAAATTTAGCTCTGAAGTAAAACTGTGAGAAAAAACTTTGCCAGTTTCATATGACAATGATTCGGTAATAAATTACGCATAATATTTATGTTGCCTGGCGAAAAGGGCTCGTGAAATGTGAGAAGATGATATGGGAAGTTTTCAGCATACAAAGAAATGAATAATTAGGGAATAATATGCATAGATTTCAACGTAATAAGATCGTGATTTTGTCATATGAAATGTGTTTCGTATTGTGTAAAAATCTTAACAAAAAATTTAAGTACTGCTGATTTGATCTCATTTTAATGCTGTTTCTTTTCTTGTCTGGAATACGAGACTATCAGTTATTTACATCGTCATAATCATACGACCAGTCATATCAATTATTTTCAAAATAAGCAGACATATAAACATAAACCTGTCGAAGGAAACATTGAACCATCGAAAAAAACAACAACAACAAAAACGAGTTTCGACTTTTGCAACGTTTATTAGTGTTGTGTAACCTAAACCAACAGTAGATTTAATGTATTATATATAGTTATTGGAGTTTCCGGCTGTACAGCCGAAAACTAGTTTGGGATTTTAAAAAAGGCTATTATGCGTTTTGCAACAATGATTCCTATTTAGTTTTCTTCCATTTTAAATGAAAGTATATAATTATGGTAATTAACTTTATCGGATTGTTTTAATTTATGCCACAATGTCTGTTTTAAGATCGGACATACACTCTTTAAATTTGCCTTAATAAAATTAAATCCCAGAAATGCAAACAGATTTAAATGAAATCCCAACGTTTCTCTTAAATTGCACTGAGACCACAATGAAAAAACAACAACATTGCGTTAGTTAGTATTCATTAACAAACCACTAAACGTTTATATGAAAATATAACATACATGCATATATCTTGAGAAACCAGACAGTCGAACAAAAAGGAGGAGGGACAGACGAAAATACAACGGACGATCTTAAACTAATATCCACACCACAGTCGTTAAGACGGACAGATGGAAGAACGGAAGAACTGCTGGATAGATAATCGGCTTAACAAGCAGGAGTGTACGGTGTCAGCATAAATATTTTAGGGATCAAACAAGTAATATTAAATTAATGTTTAAAAAATATTATATAATTATATTATATTAGATCTACTGTTATATACAATCTTAAACTTTTTATTAGTATCAAAAGGCCCCCACCCCCCGCTCAAATTGCATCCACAAGTGTAAATGTATTGAATATACCGTGGATATATGCGTGTCATAACTAAAAGCAATTTCGACAAAAATGTTTTACTGTTTCTTAAGTATTTTTTATTTCATAAACTCCGACAGATGGACGAAATTGTTGAAGAGCATAACGGACACGTCAAGTTAATTAATTTACTGTCGGCAACAGAAACGGTTACTGTATTAAGATATTCCTTATAGGAATGCAAATACCGATACAGAAACATCCCCTTATAATATTTATGCGTGTCAAAAATGCCTTCGCACGCCGGACATCGATAAAATCCGTTTACTTCCCGACACATGAATTGAATTAAACATGTCCGACCAGATTTCTAATAGCTTTAGTAGCGACATCTGTTCTTAATAAAGACGATTTCGCGCCGTGGCATAATTTGGCAAAATTAATTATTGTCATATACCCCCACGAAAACAAGTGTCATCCGGGACTTTACAGCTAAGCACGTGCAGCCTCCGGCGTCACCGCCCCACTTCCGGCGTAACTGGTGTCAGATAATTGGTGACACGCACGTGACCAGTTTGCGACTCGCACGATATTGAATTATCCCGTTATGACACCGCTACGGATTTCTTGTAATAAAATTCCGCGACTACGCCGAACAAACAATCGGAATTCCGTTGCATTGAAAGAATAATTGAAGTATTTTCAAACATCGCTAATTAACTTAAGAAAACGAGCAATTTGTCCAGCGGTCGTGCCAGCTAACACCTGTCTTCTGCGGAGAAATTGACCTTATTCCACGCGTGCCACGTTTTTGACATGACCGTAAAGAAGATGCGTTTTAATTCACTGGGTGGGTGGTTGGGTGGATGGGCGTGGTTGCATATGAACAAGATGTAACGGTAAACAATGTAAAACATTTTATGTAACAAAGTTTGCACGCTTTATGGGCAATGCTATTGTTAACGCAACTTGACGACGGTATATCAATTAACTTCATTCAACTTAGTATACGTACGTTCAAATTTATATAAAAAAAATTTTGGTACCGAAAACATACATGTACATATGTAAAAGACTCTTCGACAATCGATACCCGAGAATTACGTTTATATTCAGCCGTCATAATCATTATCTTGTTTAGCAGAAAAATAAATAAAGTAAGCCTGAATAAGTTGAAATAAATGGTTAATATCAAATGAACGAACGAACACACGCACGCAGACACGAAAGAACGAACGCGCGGACACACGGGCGCACACATGAACAAAATAAATAAATTTAACACACGCAAGAAAGAACGTACGAACGAAAGAACAAAAGAACGTCGAACGAACAACCGAAACCACGCACGCGTGCACGCAAACACGAACGAACGCACGCACACTTGTTGAAGCATAAGTAGGTTATTAAGTGTGTGATGCCGACCCGCCTAGACCGCCGGGACGTGGGGCTATTTTGTTAACATTTAGACCTTGGTTCTGCTACATTATTTACCCACAAAGGTCATCTGTAGCCCATTAATCGTCTGATAACATTGTTTCAATGGTGTTTGATTTACATTGTTTCGAGAGTGTTGTTTTCACGTGTTGCCGCATATATAGTTACGGCCTAGAACAATTTTATAGTCGAATTTTAGGTAAATGTTGATAGCCTTCGTGGAAATAAACGGATACTGTGATGGGATTTAAGATCTTCGTTTTAATTTAAAAGCGATGTGTGATCTTTGGAAACTTGTACCTGTAAAAAAGTAAGCATTAACACTATTTTTACGTTTATTATTTTTGGAAAGGTGCACATCATGACATGTAACATTGTAGATTAAATCTGTATCATGTGGATGCATGCAGCGTTTACGCAATTTAGCATACCGGTACGCGTAATTTTGCTTTAAAAGCGCTTGCCAATTAACGGATAGTTTAATATCACAAGAGAAAAGTTCATGCTACACTTGAGAAAAATTGTTATATAACATTTTCTTAGTGATATTCAATACTTCAGTATATTCACAACATGGCAAAATACGAAGCATATCTTCAAGTTGAAGGTGGATCTTAATTTAATCGCACTCAAACTACCTTGTTTTATCCTTTTTATACGTATCACTTCCGTATGGAAATCAGTCTTAGGTGTATGATATTATTTTACTTTTTAGCCGTATATATAGTCAATGTTTTAATGATCTCTTATAACTCTGTTAAGAGTTATGTACATTTTGTTTTGTATATTCTTATTGTATTTGTATGTCATGTACATTGATGAGACGAAAATAAACAATAAACTGTAAAATCTAATTTTGCAAACATTTATTGTTACCTAGCTAGCACTTTCGCGAGCACTCTAAATTATGACCGCAGCAGGCTAATAATGGTTGCGCCTTCTCTCTCTGTGTGAGCCCTCAGGAAGTTTGAGTGGGATTTATCATTCAGTTGTCATGTCTACAACAAAGACATACGAGGCGTGTCGTGGGAAAGGCTGTGCAGGCTGATCCGGGACGACACTTTCCGCTTTTATGGTATTTTCTGTTCTATGAAGTCTCTTCTAAACATACATCCATTGTAGGCGGAAAGTGCCGTCCCGGATCAGACTGTGTTTTCACACGACACGCCTCATATATAAACATGCATCACCTTGTATGGAGATGAGTAAATAATAATATATTGAGCATGCCTCAAATGGACATCTTTTTTGCATACAAACACAAATAATAATGAGAAAAACAGACAATATTTTATAAAAGCATAAATAATTAGGAAAAACTATTTAATAACTTAAAACAGACAATATTATTTAATTTCTTGTACTTAAATCCGCCAGTGTTTTGTAAAAGCATTAACAGTTATGAAAACATAATTATGTTCGTATACTTCAAACAGATAATATTATGTAGAAGCACAAATAATAATAAGCAAATATTTAATTTCGTGTACTTAAAACAGTGCTGTAGTGCTTCGTGACCCAGCTAGACCATTCCAGTTTATTGAGTCCAGCAGCTTTCGCTCCGCAACGCGTGGGGTCAGCTTGTGACGTGTTGCTATTTATAGAATAGTTCCAGTTGGCGCCCATGTAGATGGTAAGTAATTTTCTATTGGTTGTTTATTTCCAAGGTCATGACCTTGTAATTGATTGGGTAATATTTCAGCGCGAGGGAAATTTGAAATCGCGAATGACAAAGTACAAAAATATTTTGAAAACATGATTATTTATGGACTTGGAGTTTAAAGTGTTTGTTCTATGTATTATTTACGAGCTAATCAACATATTTGACAAACACAAATCTAAACAGGAAACATTTAAATGGATTATTATCCTTATTGAAATTTAATATCAAAGTGCAGATTTCAGAACTTCGGTGCATTCTCTGTCATCAGTTTAAGGTTTTGATAAATGCATTCTAATCTGGTTTATCATTTTACATGTGTTATTATTAGAATGGCCAGAGGATGCGCGAGTTAACAATTATGCCTATGCGGTTAATACGAGACTATTACAGTGTACATTATAGTTTAAATCGACGGATAGATGGATAGCGAGAATAGTTTGTACCTTTAACACAAGTCTTCTCGTGTGTATCCGTAAATGTTAAGATCATTACGATAACTGACGATGAGATGTATTGGCAACTTGATTGGCAGACGGAGTGTTACGAAAACGTACGATTTCTTAGACTAAATATAGACTGACATTATCGACCGTTATACAATACGTGAAGAAACAGTAGTCGTTTTTATATTGTCAGCCGGAATAGCTCAGTTGGGAGAGCGTTAGACTGAAGATCTAAAGGCCCCCGGTTCAATCCCGGGTTCCGGCACGAACGGAACAGTTCGGCGGCTGATACACATTTTCGAACCAAGGTCAAACTCAGGTCATATTTTGCTCAGATTTTCTTATTTTCTTAGAGGTTTCTTTGACTTATAGAGATTATATTCATTATTAATCAATGACTCACTGCAAACATGATCACTGTTAAAATAAATAAATACACATGCACATAAAATCCAAATAAAAAGTTTAACAAATAGTTTAGCTACAAAATGTAATTACCGTTGCATTGCAACATAAAACAGAGGCCGGGGCTAAGTGACATTATTATTACTTTATAACGTAATCTACACTATCGAAATTGACTGGAAACATATGTTGCTAAAAAAAATTCAAATGAATGGTTGCATGAAAAAGAAATCTGGCATGAGTGTATCTTAATTGTTAAGATTAATATAAGACAGCTAGACTTTGACGCGATTTTTGCAATTCATGCCATTATGAGTTATCATCGAAGTTTCTTCCTATTATTGTTTTAGTTTTGGGGAATCATAGGCCATTGTTATGTATTGAAAACATTGAAGTTTGACATTATAATTTTGCGGAATAAAATGCCATTAGTATGTATCGGGAACATAGAAGTTTGGCATAATAATTTTGGAGAATCAAATTCCATTATTATGTATCGAAAACATTGATTATTGACATAAGAGTTTGACATGGCAGCAAGTTTTGTTGTGATACATCTAAAACATTGAAGTCTGACATTAGCCCGCTTAAGTTTATAACAAACAAAGGTCACTATTACGTATCGAAAATATTGACGATTCACATATGGTGTATTTGGTATATTTATAAATGATACATTTATAGACGGGACGCGTAATCAACGCTAAACGACTTTAAATGTATCGAACCGGACACCTCCCCAGCATATTTGTCAGCCGGAATAGCTCAGTTGGGAGAGCGTTAGACTGAAGATCTAAAGGCCCCCGGTTCAATCCCGGGTTCCGGCACGAACGGAACAGTTCGGCGGCTGATACACATTTTTCGTCAGTTCGTTTTCGACCCAAGGTCATATTTTGCTCAGATTTTCTTATTGTCTTAGAGGTTTCTTTGACTTATAGAGATTATATTCATTATTAATCAATGACTCACTGCAAACATGATCACTGTTAAAATAAATAAATAAACATGCACATAAAATCCAAATAAAAAGTTTAACAAATAGTTTAGCTACAAAATGTAATTACCGTTGCATTGCAACATAAAACAGAGGCCGGGGCTAAGTGACATTATTATTACTTTATAACGTAATCTACACTAACGAAATTGACTGGAAACATATGTTGCTAAAAAAAAATTCAAATGAATGGTTGCATGAAAAAGAAATCTGGCATGAGTGTATCTTAATTGTTAAGATTAATATAAGACAGCTAGACTTTGACGCGAATTTTGCAATTCATGCCATTCTGAGTTATCATCGAAGTTTCTTCCTATTATTGTTTTAGTTTTGGGGAATCATAGGTCATTGTTATGTATTGAAAACATTGAAGTTTGACATTATAATTTTGCGGAATAAAATGCCATTAGTATGTATCGTGAACATAGAAGTTTGGCATAATAATTTTGGAGAATCAAATTCCATTATTATGTATCGAAAACATTGATTATTGACATAAGAGTTTGACATGGCAGCAAGTTTTGTTGTGATACATCTAAAACATTGAAGTCTGACATTAGCCCGCTTAAGTTTATAACAAACAAAGGTCACTATTACGTATCGAAAATATTGACGATTTACATATGGTGTATTTGGTATATTTATAAATGATACATTTATAGACGGGACGCGTAATCAACGCTAAACGACTTTAAATGTATCGAACCGGACACCTCCCCAGCATATTTGTCAGCCGGAATAGCTCAGTTGGGAGAGCGTTAGACTGAAGATCTAAAGGCCCCCGGTTCAATCCCGGGTTCCGGCACGAACGGAACAGTTCGGCGGCTGATACACATTTTTCGTCAGTTCGTTTTCGAACCAAGGTCAAACTCAGGTCATATTTTGCTCAGATTTTCTTATTTTCTTAGAGGTTTCTTTGACTTATAGAGATTATATTCATTATTAATCAATGACTCACTGCAAACATGATCACTGTTAAAATAAATAAATACACATGCACATAAAATCCAAATAAAAAGTTTAACAAATAGTTTAGCTACATAATGTAATTACCGTTGCATTGCAACATAAAACAGAGGCCGGGGCTAAGTGACATTATTATTACTTTATAACGTAATCTACACTAACGAAATTGACTGGAAACATATGTTGCTAAAAAAAAATTCAAATGAATGGTTGCATGAAAAAGAAATCTGGCATGAGTGTATCTTAATTGTTAAGATTAATATAAGACAGCTAGACTTTGACGCGATTTTTGCAATTCATGCCATTATGAGTTATCATCGAAGTTTCTTCCTATTATTGTTTTAGTTTTGGGGAATCATAGGCCATTGTTATGTATTGAAAACATTGAAGTTTGACATTATAATTTTGCGGAATAAAATGCCATTAGTATGTATCGTGAACATAGAAGTTTGGCATACTAATTTTGGAGAATCAAATTCCATTATTATGTATCGAAAACATTGATTATTGACATAAGAGTTTGACATGGCAGCAAGTTTTGTTGTGATACATCTAAAACATTGAAGTCTGACATTAGCCCGCTTAAGTTTATAACAAACAAAGGTCACTATTACGTATCGAAAATATTGACGATTTACATATGGTGTATTTGGTATATTTATAAATGATACATTTATAGACGGGACGCGTAATCAACGCTAAACGACTTTAAATGTATCGAACCGGACACCTCCCCAGCATATTTGTCAGCCGGAATAGCTCAGTTGGGAGAGCGTTAGACTGAAGATCTAAAGGCCCCCGGTTCAATCCCGGGTTCCGGCACGAACGGAACAGTTCGGCGGCTGATACACATTTTTCGTCAGTTCGTTTTCGAACCAAGGTCAAACTCAGGTCATATTTTGCTCAGATTTTCTTATTTTCTTAGAGGTTTCTTTGACTTATAGAGATTATATTCATTATTAATCAATGACTCACTGCAAACATGATCACTGTTAAAATAAATAAATACACATGCACATAAAATCCAAATAAAAAGTTTAACAAATAGTTCAGCTACAAAATGTAATTACCGTTGCATTGCAACATAAAACAGAGGCCGGGGCTAAGTGACATTATTATTACTTTATAACGTAATCTACACTAACGAAATTGACTGGAAACATATGTTGCTAAAAAAAAATTCAAATGAATGGTTGCATGAAAAAGAAATCTGGCATGAGTGTATCTTAATTGTTAAGATTAATATAAGACAGCTAGACTTTGACGCGAATTTTGCAATTCATGCCATTCTGAGTTATCATCGAAGTTTCTTCCTATTATTGTTTTAGTTTTGGGGAATCATAGGCCATTGTTATGTATTGAAAACATTGAAGTTTGACATTATAATTTTGCGGAATAAAATGCCATTAGTATGTATCGGGCACATAGAAGTTTGGCATAATAATTTTGGAGAATCAAATTCCATTATTATGTATCGAAAACATTGATTATTGACATAAGAGTTTGACATGGCAGCAAGTTTTGTTGTGATACATCTAAAACATTGAAGTCTGACATTAGCCCGCTTAAGTTTATAACAAACAAAGGTCACTATTACGTATCGAAAATATTGACGATTTACATATGGTGTATTTGGTATATTTATAAATGATACATTTATAGACGGGACGCGTAATCAACGCTAAACGACTTTAAATGTATCGAACCGGACACCTCCCCAGCATATTTGTCAGCCGGAATAGCTCAGTTGGGAGAGCGTTAGACTGAAGATCTAAAGGCCCCCGGTTCAATCCCGGGTTCCGGCACGAACGGAACAGTTCGGCGGCTGATACACATTTTTCGTCAGTTCGTTTTCGACCCAAGGTCAAGCTCAGGTCATATTTTGCTCAGATTTTCTTATTTTCTTAGAGGTTTCTTTGACTTATAGAGATTATATTCATTATTAATCAATGACTCACTGCAAACATGATCACTGCTAAAATAAATAAATAAACATGCACATAAAATCCAAATAAAAAGTTTAACAAATAGTTTAGCTACAAAATGTAATTACCGTTGCATTGCAACATAAAACAGAGGCCGGGGCTAAGTGACATTATTATTACTTTATAACGTAATCTACACTAACGAAATTGACTGGAAACATATGTTGCTAAAAAAAAATTCAAATGAATGGTTGCATGAAAAAGAAATCTGGCATGAGTGTATCTTAATTGTTAAGATTAATATAAGACAGCTAGACTTTGACGCGAATTTTGCAATTCATGCCATTATGAGTTATCATCGAAGTTTCTTCCTATTATTGTTTTAGTTTTGGGGAATCATAGGCCATTGTTATGTATTGAAAACATTGAAGTTTGACATTATAATTTTGCGGAATAAAATGCCATTAGTATGTATCGGGAACATAGAAGTTTGGCATACTAATTTTGGAGAATCAAATTCCATTATTATGTATCGAAAACATTGATTATTGACATAAGAGTTTGACATGGCAGCAAGTTTTGTTGTGATACATCTAAAACATTGAAGTCTGACATTAGCCCGCTTAAGTTTATAACAAACAAAGGTCACTATTACGTATCGAAAATATTGACGATTTACATATGGTGTATTTGGTATATTTATAAATGATACATTTATAGACGGGACGCGTAATCAACGCTAAACGACTTTAAATGTATCGAACCGGACACCTCCCCAGCATATTTGTCAGCCGGAATAGCTCAGTTGGGAGAGCGTTAGACTGAAAATCTAAAGGCCCCCTGTTCAATCCCGGATTCCGGCACGAACGGAACAGTTCGGCGGCTGATACACATTTTTCGTCAGTTCGTTTTCGAACCAAGGTCAAACTCAGGTCATATTTTGCTCAGATTTTCTTATTTTCTTAGAGGTTTCTTTGACTTATAGAGATTATATTCATTATTAATCAATGACTCACTGCAAACATGATCACTGTTAAAATAAATAAATACACATGCACATAAAATCCAAATAAAAAGTTTAACAAATAGTTCAGCTACAAAATGTAATTACCGTTGCATTGCAACATAAAACAGAGGCCGGGGCTAAGTGACATTATTATTACTTTATAACGTAATCTACACTAACGAAATTGACTGGAAACATATGTTGCTAAAAAAAAATTCAAATGAATGGTTGCATGAAAAAGAAATCTGGCATGAGTGTATCTTAATTGTTAAGATTAATATAAGACAGCTAGACTTTGACGCGAATTTTGCAATTCATGCCATTATGAGTTATCATCGAAGTTTCTTCCTATTATTGTTTTAGTTTTGGGGAATCATAGGCCATTGTTATGTATTGAAAACATTGAAGTTTGACATTATAATTTTGCGGAATAAAATGCCATTAGTATGTATCGGGAACATAGAAGTTTGGCATACTAATTTTGGAGAATCAAATTCCATTATTATGTATCGAAAACATTGATTATTGACATAAGAGTTTGACATGGCAGCAAGTTTTGTTGTGATACATCTAAAACATTGAAGTCTGACATTAGCCCGCTTAAGTTTATAACAAACAAAGGTCACTATTACGTATCGAAAATATTGACGATTTACATATGGTGTATTTGGTATATTTATAAATGATACATTTATAGACGGGACGCGTAATCAACGCTAAACGACTTTAAATGTATCGAACCGGACACCTCCCCAGCATATTTGTCAGCCGGAATAGCTCAGTTGGGAGAGCGTTAGACTGAAGATCTAAAGGCCCCCGGTTCAATCCCGGGTTCCGGCACGAACGGAACAGTTCGGCGGCTGATACACATTTTTCGTCAGTTCGTTTTCGAACCAAGGTCAAACTCAGGTCATATTTTGCTCAGATTTTCTTATTTTCTTAGAGGTTTCTTTGACTTATAGAGATTATATTCATTATTAATCAATGACTCACTGCAAACATGATCACTGTTAAAATAAATAAATACACATGCACATAAAATCCAAATAAAAAGTTTAACAAATAGTTCAGCTACAAAATGTAATTACCGTTGCATTGCAACATAAAACAGAGGCCGGGGCTAAGTGACATTATTATTACTTTATAACGTAATCTACACTAACGAAATTGACTGGAAACATATGTTGCTAAAAAAAAATTCAAATGAATGGTTGCATGAAAAAGAAATCTGGCATGAGTGTATCTTAATTGTTAAGATTAATATAAGACAGCTAGACTTTGACGCGAATTTTGCAATTCATGCCATTCTGAGTTATCATCGAAGTTTCTTCCTATTATTGTTTTAGTTTTGGGGAATCATAGGCCATTGTTATGTATTGAAAACATTGAAGTTTGACATTATAATTTTGCGGAATAAAATGCCATTAGTATGTATCGGGCACATAGAAGTTTGGCATAATAATTTTGGAGAATCAAATTCCATTATTATGTATCGAAAACATTGATTATTGACATAAGAGTTTGACATGGCAGCAAGTTTTGTTGTGATACATCTAAAACATTGAAGTCTGACATTAGCCCGCTTAAGTTTATAACAAACAAAGGTCACTATTACGTATCGAAAATATTGACGATTCACATATGGTGTATTTGGTATATTTATAAATGATACATTTATAGACGGGACGCGTAATCAACGCTAAACGACTTTAAATGTATCGAACCGGACACCTCCCCAGCATATTTGTCAGCCGGAATAGCTCAGTTGGGAGAGCGTTAGACTGAAGATCTAAAGGCCCCCGGTTCAATCCCGGGATCCGGCACGAACGGAACAGTTCGGCGGCTGATACACATTTTTCGTCAGTTCGTTTTCGACCCAAGGTCAAGCTCAGGTCATATTTTGCTCAGATTTTCTTATTTTCTTAGAGGTTTCTTTGACTTATAGAGATTATATTCATTATTAATCAATGACTCACTGCAAACATGATCACTGCTAAAATAAATAAATAAACATGCACATAAAATCCAAATACAAAGTTTAACAAATAGTTTAGCTACAAAATGTAATTACCGTTGCATTGCAACATAAAACAGAGGCCGGGGCTAAGTGACATTATTATTACTTTATAACGTAATCTACACTAACGAAATTGACTGGAAACATATGTTGCTAAAAAAAAATTCAAATGAATGGTTGCATGAAAAAGAAATCTGGCATGAGTGTATCTTAATTGTTAAGATTAATATAAGACAGCTAGACTTTGACGCGAATTTTGCAATTCATGCCATTCTGAGTTATCATCGAAGTTTCTTCCTATTATTGTTTTAGTTTTGGGGAATCATAGGTCATTGTTATGTATTGAAAACATTGAAGTTTGACATTATAATTTTGCGGAATAAAATGCCATTAGTATGTATCGGGAACATAGAAGTTTGGCATAATAATTTTGGAGAATCAAATTCCATTATTATGTATCGAAAACATTGATTATTGACATAAGAGTTTGACATGGCAGCAAGTTTTGTTGTGATACATCTAAAACATTGAAGTCTGACATTAGCCCGCTTAAGTTTATAACAAACAAAGGTCACTATTACGTATCGAAAATATTGACGATTTACATATGGTGTATTTGGTATATTTATAAATGATACATTTATAGACGGGACGCGTAATCAACGCTAAACGACTTTAAATGTATCGAACCGGACACCTCCCCAGCATATTTGTCAGCCGGAATAGCTCAGTTGGGAGAGCGTTAGACTGAAGATCTAAAGGCCCCCGGTTCAATCCCGGGTTCCGGCACGAACGGAACAGTTCGGCGGCTGATACACATTTTTCGTCAGTTCGTTTTCGAACCAAGGTCAAACTCAGGTCATATTTTGCTCAGATTTTCTTATTTTCTTAGAGGTTTCTTTGACTTATAGAGATTATATTCATTATTAATCAATGACTCACTGCAAACATGATCACTGTTAAAATAAATAAATACACATGCACATAAAATCCAAATAAAAAGTTTAACAAATAGTTTAGCTACAAAATGTAATTACCGTTGCATTGCAACATAAAACAGAGGCCGGGGCTAAGTGACATTATTATTACTTTATAACGTAATCTACACTAACGAAATTGACTGGAAACATATGTTGCTAAAAAAAAATTCAAATGAATGGTTGCATGAAAAAGAAATCTGGCATGAGTGTATCTTAATTGTTAAGATTAATATAAGACAGCTAGACTTTGACGCGATTTTTGCAATTCATGCCATTATGAGTTATCATCGAAGTTTCTTCCTATTATTGTTTTAGTTTTGGGGAATCATAGGCCATTGTTATGTATTGAAAACATTGAAGTTTGACATTATAATTTTGCGGAATAAAATGCCATTAGTATGTATCGGGAACATAGAAGTTTGGCATACTAATTTTGGAGAATCAAATTCCATTATTATGTATCGAAAACATTGATTATTGACATAAGAGTTTGACATGGCAGCAAGTTTTGTTGTGATACATCTAAAACATTGAAGTCTGACATTAGCCCGCTTAAGTTTATAACAAACAAAGGTCACTATTACGTATCGAAAATATTGACGATTTACATATGGTGTATTTGGTATATTTATAAATGATACATTTATAGACGGGACGCGTAATCAACGCTAAACGACTTTAAATGTATCGAACCGGACACCTCCCCAGCATATTTGTCAGCCGGAATAGCTCAGTTGGGAGAGCGTTAGACTGAAGATCTAAAGGCCCCCGGTTCAATCCCGGGTTCCGGCACGAACGGAACAGTTCGGCGGCTGATACACATTTTTCGTCAGTTCGTTTTCGAACCAAGGTCAAACTCAGGTCATATTTTGCTCAGATTTTCTTATTTTCTTAGAGGTTTCTTTGACTTATAGAGATTATATTCATTATTAATCAATGACTCACTGCAAACATGATTACTGTTAAAATAAATAAATACACATGCACATAAAATCCAAATAAAAAGTTTAACAAATAGTTCAGCTACAAAATGTAATTACCGTTGCATTGCAACATAAAACAGAGGCCGGGGCTAAGTGACATTATTATTACTTTATAACGTAATCTACACTAACGAAATTGACTGGAAACATATGTTGCTAAAAAAAAATTCAAATGAATGGTTGCATGAAAAAGAAATCTGGCATGAGTGTATCTTAATTGTTAAGATTAATATAAGACAGCTAGACTTTGACGCGAATTTTGCAATTCATGCCATTCTGAGTTATCATCGAAGTTTCTTCCTATTATTGTTTTAGTTTTGGGGAATCATAGGCCATTGTTATGTATTGAAAACATTGAAGTTTGACATTATAATTTTGCGGAATAAAATGCCATTAGTATGTATCGGGAACATAGAAGTTTGGCATAATAATTTTGGAGAATCAAATTCCATTATTATGTATCGAAAACATTGATTATTGACATAAGAGTTTGACATGGCAGCAAGTTTTGTTGTGATACATCTAAAACATTGAAGTCTGACATTAGCCCGCTTAAGTTTATAACAAACAAAGGTCACTATTACGTATCGAAAATATTGACGATTCACATATGGTGTATTTGGTATATTTATAAATGATACATTTATAGACGGGACGCGTAATCAACGCTAAACGACTTTAAATGTATCGAACCGGACACCTCCCCAGCATATTTGTCAGCCGGAATAGCTCAGTTGCGAGAGCGTTAGACTGAAGATCTAAAGGCCCCCGGTTCAATCCCGGGTTCCGGCACGAACGGAACAGTTCGGCGGCTGATACACATTTTTCGTCAGTTCGTTTTCGACCCAAGGTCAAGCTCAGGTCATATTTTGCTCAGATTTTCTTATTTTCTTAGAGGTTTCTTTGACTTATAGAGATTATATTCATTATTAATCAATGACTCACTGCAAACATGATCACTGCTAAAATAAATAAATAAACATGCACATAAAATCCAAATAAAAAGTTTAACAAATAGTTTAGCTACAAAATGTAATTACCGTTGCATTGCAACATAAAACAGAGGCCGGGGCTAAGTGACATTATTATTACTTTATAACGTAATCTACACTAACGAAATTGACTGGAAACATATGTTGCTAAAAAAAAATTCAAATGAATGGTTGCATGAAAAAGAAATCTGGCATGAGTGTATCTTAATTGTTAAGATTAATATAAGACAGCTAGACTTTGACGCGAATTTTGCAATTCATGCCATTCTGAGTTATCATCGAAGTTTCTTCCTATTATTGTTTTAGTTTTGGGGAATCATAGGTCATTGTTATGTATTGAAAACATTGAAGTTTGACATTATAATTTTGCGGAATAAAATGCCATTAGTATGTATCGGGAACATAGAAGTTTGGCATAATAATTTTGGAGAATCAAATTCCATTATTATGTATCGAAAACATTGATTATTGACATAAGAGTTTGACATGGCAGCAAGTTTTGTTGTGATACATCTAAAACATTGAAGTCTGACATTAGCCCGCTTAAGTTTATAACAAACAAAGGTCACTATTACGTATCGAAAATATTGACGATTTACATATGGTGTATTTGGTATATTTATAAATGATACATTTATAGACGGGACGCGTAATCAACGCTAAACGACTTTAAATGTATCGAACCGGACACCTCCCCAGCATATTTGTCAGCCGGAATAGCTCAGTTGGGAGAGCGTTAGACTGAAGATCTAAAGGCCCCCGGTTCAATCCCGGGTTCCGGCACGAACGGAACAGTTCGGCGGCTGATACACATTTTTCGTCAGTTCGTTTTCGAACCAAGGTCAAACTCAGGTCATATTTTGCTCAGATTTTCTTATTTTCTTAGAGGTTTCTTTGACTTATAGAGATTATATTCATTATTAATCAATGACTCACTGCAAACATGATCACTGTTAAAATAAATAAATACACATGCACATAAAATCCAAATAAAAAGTTTAACAAATAGTTCAGCTACAAAATGTAATTACCGTTGCATTGCAACATAAAACAGAGGCCGGGGCTAAGTGACATTATTATTACTTTATAACGTAATCTACACTAACGAAATTGACTGGAAACATATGTTGCTAAAAAAAAATTCAAATGAATGGTTGCATGAAAAAGAAATCTGGCATGAGTGTATCTTAATTGTTAAGATTAATATAAGACAGCTAGACTTTGACGCGAATTTTGCAATTCATGCCATTCTGAGTTATCATCGAAGTTTCTTCCTATTATTGTTTTAGTTTTGGGGAATCATAGGCCATTGTTATGTATTGAAAACATTGAAGTTTGACATTATAATTTTGCGGAATAAAATGCCATTAGTATGTATCGGGAACATAGAAGTTTGGCATAATAATTTTGGAGAATCAAATTCCATTATTATGTATCGAAAACATTGATTATTGACATAAGAGTTTGACATGGCAGCAAGTTTTGTTGTGATACATCTAAAACATTGAAGTCTGACATTAGCCCGCTTAAGTTTATAACAAACAAAGGTCACTATTACGTATCGAAAATATTGACGATTTACATATGGTGTATTTGGTATATTTATAAATGATACATTTATAGACGGGACGCGTAATCAACGCTAAACGACTTTAAATGTATCGAACCGGACACCTCCCCAGCATATTTGTCAGCCGGAATAGCTCAGTTGCGAGAGCATTAGACTGAAGATCTAAAGGCCCCCGGTTCAATCCCGGGTTCCGGCACGAACGGAACAGTTCGGCGGTTGATACACATTTTTATTTCACATGCAACAACAAAAGATTGTTGATGATGACTATTAAGATGATGAGGAGGATGAGGATGAGAAAGATGGTGGTAAAATCGCGATGGTGATGATTTTGTTTTGGATGATGATGGTGGTGAAATGGTTGTTGTTGTTGTTCTTGTTGTTGATGATGGTTTTGTTGCTGATGATGTTGTTGATGATAACGATGATGATGATGATGATGATGATGATGATGAAGGTGATTTTGATTATTTTGATTTTGATGATATGATATAAAATATTCCTATTCATATATGCGATCCGTAATAAACGCTGAGCGACTTTTAAGGTATCGAACCCACGACATTCCATTAATATTTATCAGCCGGAATAGCTGAGTTAAGAGAGCGTTAGACTGAAGATCTAAAGGCCCCCGGTTCCATCCCGGGTTGCGGCACGAACGGAACAGGTCGGCGGCTGATAACATTTTTCGTCATTTCGTTTTCAAACCAAGGTCAAACAGAGGTCATATTTTGCTCTGATTTTCTAACTTTCTTAGAGGTCTCTTTGACTTTATAGAGATTATATACAGTAGTTATGAAGGACTCACGGCAAACATGAACATTGTTAAAATAAATATTAAATACAACAAATCGAAATCGAACAAATTTATTGTTTTAGTTTTTGGGGAATCAAAGACCATTGTTGTGTATCGAAAACATAGAAATTTGACATTATAATGTTGGAGAATGGAAGGCCATTGTTGTGTATCGAAAACATTGAAGTTTGTCATAATAATTTTGGAGAATCAAATTTCATTATTATGTATCTAAAACATTGAATAATCACATAAAAGTTTGAAATGTGAGCATTTCTGAATCAAATTTCGTTGTGATGCATCTAAAACATTGAAGTTTGACATTAGTCCATGTGGCATATTTATATATGCTACGACTTTAAAGGTATCGAACCCGACACCTCGCCAGTAAATTTGTCAGTCGGAATAGCTCCGTTGGGAGAGCGTTAGACTGAAGATCTAAAGGCCCTCGTTTCAATCCCGGGTTCCGGCACGAACGGAACAGTTCAGCGGCTGATATCATTTTTAGTCATTTCGTTTTCAACCCAAGGTCAAATTGAGGTCATATTTTGCTAAGATTTTCTCATTTTCTTAGAGGTCTATTTGACTCATAGAGATTACCCCGATATATTCAGTAGTTATCAACGTTTCCCTGCAAACATGAGCATTGCTAAAATAGATAAATACATAAAACCGAAGAAAAGTTTAGCAAATACTTGAATTACCAAATTTAATTACATCGAAAACATAGAAATTTGACATTATAATTCTATATTATGTATCGAAAACATTGACGCTTTCCATGATAGTTTTGGAGAATCAAATTCCATTATAATGTATCTTAAACCATGAATATTGACATACGAGTTTGACATGGGAGCTTTTGTGATTCAAATTTCGTTGTGATGCATCTAAAACATTGAAGTCTGACATGAGTCCGCTTAAGTTTGTAAGAAACAAAGGTCACTATTACGTATCGAAAATATTGACGATTTATATATGGTGTAATTGGTATATTTACAAATGATACATTTATAGACGGGACCCGTAATCAACGCTAAACGACTTTAAATGTATCGAACCCACGACATTCCATTAATATTTATGAGCCGGAATAGCTCAGTTGGGAGAGCGTTAGACTGAAGATCTAAAGGCCCCCGGTTCCATCCCGGGTTCCGGCACGATAACATTTTTCGTCATTTCGTTTTCAAACCAAGGTCAAACTGAGGTCATATTTTGCTGAGATTTTCTAATTTTCTTAGAGGTCTATTTGACTTATAGAGATTATATACAGTAGTTATCAAGGATTTCCTGCAAACATGAACAATGTTAAAATAAATATTAAATACAAAACATCGAAGAAAAGTTTAGCAAATACTTTAATTACCAAATACAATTACCGTTGCATTGCATCATAAAACAGAGGCCGGCGATGTGACATTGTTATTAATTTTTAACGTATTCCACACGTTCGAAATTCACAAGAAACAGATGTAATGCTGTTACCTAGCTAAAGAATTTTTTTTTAAATGAACGGTGAGAATCAAAGGCCATTGTTGTGTACCGCAAAGCATAGAAATTTGACATTATAATGTTGGAGAATCAAAGGCCATTGTTGTGTATAGAAAACATTGAAGTTTGACATAATACTTTGAGAATCAAATTCCATTATTATGTATCTAAAACATTGAATATTGACATAAAAGTTTGACATGTGAACATTTGTGAATCAAATTTCGTAGTTATGGATCTAAAACATTGAAATCTGACATTAGTCCATATGGCATATTTATATATGATACAACTTTAAGGGTATCGAACCCGACACCTCGCCAGTAAATTTGTCAGCCGGAATAGCTCAGTTGGGAGAGCGTTAGACTGAAGATCTAAAGGCCCCCCTGTTCAATTCCTGGTTCCGGCACAAACGGAACAGATCGCGGCTAATACACATTTTAATTGACATTCAACACTCTTTTGGTGATGGTGATGATGATGATGAGGAGGAGGAGGAGGAGGATGAAGATGGTGCTGGTGGTGTTGTTGTTGTTGTTGACGAGGATTACGATGGTAATTTTCATATAAAATATACTTATTTAATGAGTATTTATATATTCAACCTGTCGAAACCGCTAAACAAATTAAAAGTTATTGAACCCACGACCTCGCGACCACATCTGTCAGCCGGAATAGGTCGACTGAACATCTAAAGGCCCCCGATTCGATCCCGGGTTCCGGCACGGACGGAACAGTTCGGCGGCTGATACTCATTTTTCACCTTTTCGATTTTAAACTAAGGTCAAGCTGAAGTCATTTTTACTCAGATTTTCTCATTTGCTTATAGGTCTTTTGTAGTAACAGAGATTATTTATACAGACGTTATCTGTGACTCATTGCAAACATATACATAACATTAATTTTAAAAAGCAAAACTGTGAAGCAATTAATTTAATTACCGTTTCATTGCGTCATGAAAAATAGGCCGGCGAAGTGACATTATCATTAATGTTAAAGTTCATCATTGACTGGAAACAAATGTCATGTTGAAGCCGAAACTAGTTTTTCAAGCGAATGGTCGGCCGAAAACAATCAGTTTTAGGTTTGTCCCCAGAAATTGTGAAGATGCATACAATAATTTTTTTATTTTATTGTATTTATTTATTTATTTTGGGAGGGGATGGGCTGTAGGGGTTACTGCGTATCATGAACACTAAAATTTGACCTTAGGAGTTTTTGCAATTACTATCATTAGCAGTCATGATTGAAGTTTCTCCTTAATTTATATCGAAAACGTTGAAATTTCGTCGTGACAGTCATGTATGTAAAATATTGCAGTTTGAAAAAATAGTTTTGGAGAAAATATGGTCATTATTATGTATGCAAAATAAACTTAAAATTTATATTTTGTATATATGGTATATTTATATATCGATGGCTTAAAGCCAAAACCACGTATCTGACCATTTTGACCAAAATGAGTTTTTTTGTTCACTATAATCAATTATGAGTATTACACATTGTGTCAAAATTTGAGAGCTATATCTTAATTAGTTATTGAGATGTTGATTAGAGATCAAACCTAGTATCTGTTTTTAATCAAATTTTCTGCTGCCATAACACGGTATCTGCAGGTATACACAAAATCAATTTAAATCTCATTGATATTGAATGTCCAGAACAACTTATTTAACTTTACCTGATTTTGGTTTAAACAAAACAATTGAAACACAGTCTATTTTATTTAACCAGAAGCATGTATCTTGGGATACTTTGTTTTGGTTTAATGTAAAAAATAAAAAAATTAATTAATATTTTGGTGCCAAAACCACGTATATGACGATACTATTTTATGTAATGCCCTTTGGAAGATATTAACAAAGTCCAAAACATTGCATCTGCTGTTGAACTGATTTGGCACACAAACATACCCAACTATTTTAAACTTTCGTTACTGCTAAACCATTGCATGTGTGGCTAATTGGTTTTGTCAGTAAACAAAAGCCAGTGTGAGAGAGTTAATTAGAGTTGATATCCAGGTATCTTATTTCAATGTGCCAGCTGATTAAAAAATTTAATGAGAGATTGTACGGTTATTTTCACACTTCTACAGAGCATTTGAAAAATGTAGAGGAATGGGTTAACATAGTGTTTTTGGATCGTTTCTGTTATTTTTATCAACAAAAAGGTATGTGATTATATTCTCTCACTAATATTTGTTATTTTATTTGGTATTCTGGGAAAACAAAGAATGCACATCGTTTTTAAGCCCATTATGCAAATAATTATAATAAGTTGATTTATTCAATAACATCACAACTTACAGTGCTGATAAATTATCTACCAAATACTTGTGCATTTTTATTGAATATTTGTAATATTTTTTTATTATTATTAACCGCTGACTGCACAACATGAACATACAACTTACAAAACATTACCATACATTTTTTCAGATGTTAGCAGATTCAGATGATGATCTGTTAAAGTTGACGCAGGAGTTGGAACGTTCCACTGAACATGAAAGACGCATAACAGACAATCATAATGGACATGTCAGTAGTGCAACCAGGGAATGTGGTTATACCGAGCATGTTGCAGATATTGAAAACCAGTGGGTTGAACGAGAGCAGATTTGGAATCATATTTCTACAGTCCCAGATGCGAGTGTCCAATCAAACGATACAGAGACTCATACAAATACAATCGATGCATCACAAGAACAATACCGGTCAAACAGTGACACAAGAGAGGTGGACAACAAACAACATGATTGTGTTCTAGATCCAGTGCAGAACTGCACAAAACATGATGATATTCCCACTGTCCCAGATGCGAGTGTCCAATCAAACGATATAGAGTCTCATACTAAAACGAATGATGCATCACAAGAACAATACCTGTCAAATAGTGACACAAGAGAGGTGGACAACAAACAACAGGATGGTGTTCTAGATACAGTGCAAAACTGCACAAAACATGATGATATTCCCACTGTCCCAGATGCGAGTGTCCAATCAAACGATATAGAGTCTCATACTAAAACGAATGATGCATCACAAGAACAATACCTATCAAATAGTGACACAAGAGAGGTGGACAACAAACAACATGATGGTGTGCTAGATACAGTGCAAAACTGCACTAAACATGAACAACAAAGCAAATTGCAAACGTCAGTTGGAAAAAAGAGCAAACGAAAGAAAAATCCTACTAGAAAGAAATTGAAGTACATTTCCACAAGTTCAGATGACGAAATGCCATTGAGTATTTACGCAAAACGACTGCACATGAAAAAAGGAAGTGACAATGACGATGACACTACATATTTACCTAATGCAAATGAATTAAACTCAACAGATTCAGAATACTTTTCTAATCTGTCAGATAATGCAAGGAAAGAATTTGTGATTGAGCAAAAATTTAAGAATGAATGGGAAACAGAGAAACGAAAACTAACTAAACGGAAAAAGTGTCATACCACAAGAAAACAACGCAAAGCCCTGAAGAAGGATGATATTTCAAATGATGTGGAAATACTGAAAATCAAAAGTAGTATAGAATTTTTTCATAAAAACACATTGAAAGAGGCAAACGAAGGACGTCTTGACCAGCTTTTGCACAACCACAATTTGCAACGTCATCCTGTGCCTCCACATGGAAATTGCTTTTTTCAATCAGCTTGTCTCTCAGGACAATTAACAGAAGACCAACAAAGCCTTAGACAATCGTTGTGCAAACATCTTGAAGAAAATGTCGAAGAATACATGGGTTTTCTCCTAACAAAATACAATCCAGAAGACGAAGAGCAGTTTCTAATAGAATATCTTGATGAAATAGAACACTTAAAATCACATGGTCACTGGTCAAGCAAAGTTGCTGATTTTTTGCCGCTTGCACTTGCTAACTATATTAAAAGAAGAGTAACGATATTTACTAGCAAGCCAGAACAACCGCTTATACAAATACTTCCTACAATGACAGATTCATGTACTGGACAAGATGTAATGTTAGCATATATTTCAATTCCAAACATATTGGAGCATTATGATGCTTGTATGCCTATTGAAACTACAAACCAAGAAACTGAGTCATATATAGCTACTCCCATTCAGATGGAATCACCAAATGCCACTTTGACAAGACAGAAAACAGTGAACCAAGTTTCCCCTAGAAAGAAAGCACAATACATCTCTCCAAAGAAAAAACTTCTTGTCAGAAAAAGAAAAGCAACACCTGAAAACTGGAAGAAAAATATAAGGAAGAAACGTAAATTATGTGGTGAAGAATATACTGCTCTATCTGGGAAAGTAATTAAATGTAAAGAAGTATTGCCTTGTGACTGTTCAAAATGTAAATATAAATGTAATAGCAAGTTAACTGATCTTCAAAGGTGTGAACTAAAAAATATCTACTACGCACTGGGTTCCTACGAAAGACAGAAAGACTTTTTGTGTGCGAGAGTACAAGAATTGCCCACGAAAACCTACATGGACGAGTTAGGAAACAGAGTGGCAAAGAAAAAGCAAGTAGCTAGAAATTACACTTTCGAAGTAGAAAACAATGTTGTTCGAGTGTGTAAAAGATTTTTTCTGAAGACCTTGAATATTGGTGAATCAAAAGTAGAGCAGGCATTGTCTAAAAAACAACTGGTCATTTTCAAGGCAGAGATGAGAGAGGAAGACACACACCACACAATAAAACAAGCATCGAGAAATTGAATTGTGTTCGCAAGCACATAGAATCGTTTCCAACAGTTGATCCGCATTACATTAGAAAGGATTCACAAAGAAAATACTTAGCTCCTGATTTAAACATAACTAAAATGTATGAAGAATATGAAAAGCAGTGTAATTCTGTAAATACAGCGGGAGTAAAAGAAGGCATATACAGGCGGACTTTTAATGAAGAATACAATCTTTCATTTCATACACCGAAAAAAGATCAATGTACCGTATGCCACAAATATGAACTCTCAAAGGCTGAAAATAAACTAACTGAAGAGATGAAAAAAGAATATGAAAATCATCAAAAAAGAAAAATGCATGCAAGAGAAGAAAAATACTCTGACAATGAAAAAGCAAAACATAATGAAAAGCTTGTGTGCAGTACCTTTGACTTACAGTCTGTTTTGTACACACCTTGCTCGCTTGTTAGTGTTATGTATTACATGAGAAAGCTCTGTTGTTACAACCTAACATTGTACAGTGCAAGTGACAAAAAAGGCAACTGTTATTTGTGGTCAGAAGTTGGTGGAAAACGTGGATCTAATGAGATTGCGACATGCTTACATAAATATCTAGCCAGTTTGCCAAGTGTTGTGGAGCATGTTATTCTATATTCGGATTCATGCACTGGTCAAAACCGTAATCAAATTGTAGCCTCGTGTCTTCTTAATGCTGTTACCGTCAATTCAAATTTAGTTACAATCGATCACAAATTTCTCGAAAGTGGTCACACTCATATGGAATGCGATTCAATGCATGCAGCTATCGAATTTGCAAATCAAAAACAAAAATACATGTGCCAACCCAATGGGAAACAGTCATCACAATGGCTAGACGGAAAAACCCATACAATGTAGTGCCCCTGAAGTATTCTGATTTTTTAGACTTCAAGGGATGGAAAACAAAATGCACAAAATCAAAGAGCGAAAGTGGTGAAAAGGTTATGTGGACAAGCATGAAATGGATGAGATTCCTAAAAAGTGAGCCAGAAAACGTACTATTCAAGTATGATATGGATCAAAGCGAATTTGACCGAGTTAAAATGAACAAACGATCATCAAATGACCAACCACAGCAACTATACAAGAGTCAACTGCCCATATCAAGTGCTAAAAAGAAAGACTTATTAGCACTGTGTAAAAATGGAATCATTCCGAGTGAATTCCACGAGTTTTACAAAAGTCTCCCAGCAAGTCAAAGCGTATCAGAAAACCTACCAGAACCAGATTGTGAAGAAAGTGACTATGACACAAACATTGAGTGAGGCTTATTAACATAGTATGCAACTGTTAGACACGCATGCTAGATGTTAACAGCCAGACGATAATGATAAACCCCAGATGGGAAATACACCAATTGGCAATGTTAACAACGCTGTAAATAATTTATAATCTTAATGTCACCAGATATTTCACATCAAAAACCCAATGTTTAAACTTTGAATATAATTTGTTATTTGGTATCTTCTTATTATGTATTGTTACGATGTTGTTTATAGAGCCATTTTTGGTAATTATTCCAAATATTTTGTCAGTCACGTTACCAGTTATGTATTGGCGGTATGCTTCTAGATTTATGGTCGTAAAGATTATGGTCACTTACTTTGTTTTGCATTATTTTCGTTTGACAAGGCAAAATAGCTTTCAGTGCGGGTTAATTTCAAACCTGATGAAACGTCTTAACGAATGGCGTTTTATTGATGTAAATAACATTCAATGTTTATTACAATAGTTTTATCGTAATACTCCATAATAAAATATATATTATATCTAATGATGTAATCTAACATATTTAAATGCCAATGATATCAACTATCTTATATCTGCAACTGAATAAACTGCTTATGAATATTATTCATGACTCGTTATGAACATAGTGAAATAATTTTTATGTCGATATTACATTACATTATAATTATGTAGAATTGCAACGTTATTTTTTTACATAATAAATGCCTCAAAGCAGCGTAATGTAACAAAATCTGATTTATTAAGAGCTAACAACCCCATTTTATGTGATAAAAGGCGTGTTACATACACGGATAACAAAATTTCACATTGCAGATACGCGGTTATTTCCAAATGAATACATCCGTTGGTCACCATACTTTAGTGAAAGAACAATCTATCCCATAATACTTTGTTTGAAACCCAAATTAACTTAAGTTTGGTTAAGGTTTATGCATGCCATAATAACCTATGCACATATGCTTTATTTTGGCATTATACTAAATCATTGATTCGTTATGTGTTTCGTTGGTGCCAAAATATGTTATCATTATGTGTATGATACTGGCATACATTTTCCTTTCAAATAATAGTTTTTGCTAAAAACCAAAACCAAGCATGGTTATATACTTGGTATTGGCACATCAGTTTAACCTACAAACTACTATGGTAATATCAGCCATAGAGTGGTATATCCAGATACATGGTTTTGGCATTCCAAAAGCCTTGGTCTATTCTTATATAGTATTAAGCCAAAACAATGTATTTCAATATACACTAGTTTGGCCCGTGTGAAAGTTATACATTTATATAAAATACTTATGCCAAAACAAAACTATCAATTTGCCCATATATGGTAAAGAGATGGTCAAGCAAACGTTCATAAAAAATAACAGCTTCAGGTCTACTATAAACAGGAAAAAAATGTTTTTGATTATCCAAATAGTTGTAAAATTAACACGTTTTTCTGCTCTCCTGAAAAATTTGGTGAAATAGAGATACGTGGTTCTAGCTTTAAGCCATCGATATGATATATTACTATATGGGACCCGTAATAAATGCTAAACGACTCTAACGGTATTGAACCCACGACCTCGCGTGCACATCTGTCAGCCGGAATAGCTCAGTTGGGAAAGCGTTAGACTGAATATCAAAAGGCCCCCGGTTCAATCCCGGGTTCCGGAAAGAACGGAACAGTTCGGCGGCTGATACACATTTTAATTGGACATTCAACAATCTTTTGTTGTTGTTGTTGTTGAGGATAAGGATGATGCTGAGGAGGAGGAGAAGAAAGATGGTGGTAAACTGGTGATGATTTTGTGTTTGAAGATCATGGTGGTGATGGGGTTGTTGTTGTTTATGATGTTGTTGTTGTTGATGATGATGATGATGATATAAATATACCTATTATATACTGGAAACGTAACAAACGCTTTAGCGACTTTAAAAGCATTGAACCCACGACCTCCCGATACCATTTGTCAGCCGGAATACCTCAGTTGGGACAGCATTGGACTGAAGATCTAAAGGCCCCCGGTACGATCAAGGGTTCCGGCACGAACGGAACACTACGGTGGCTGATACACTCTTTGTGACATCGTATTTAATAGACTGCAAACGTTGGAATGAAAACTCACAAGTACATGAATTTACATTTGCTGTACTGTATTTTGCTTATTATGATTGATTATATAAAGTTAACTGTATATCCAATGAGATAACTCATATATAATAAATACAACTGTTAATTGTGAATTATACACAAACTTTACAAAATATAGTCGCCTTTTTAAGGTTTGTTTCAGATATTGTGTATACAATAAACGAGTGTTTGTTTCACTATTCACTATATTAAAGTTATATATAAGATTGTTGTTAATATTTATGTTATATACAAAAATGTTACTTTTCAATATCCATGTAAGCCAATTATTATACGTTTATTTTGCAAATTGTGCATGCTTTTAATGAATAATGTCTCTTTTAATGCACATGAGAAATACCTTTTTTCCCGTTCCATGATGCCGTTTACTTGCGACCTGTGCAAAAAAGCATCCACAGAATTTCTTTGATAATTGACCCTAATTATTATAACGCATTTATCATAATAAACTTCAAACTATCTTCGCCGTTGTTTGAAATCCAATACTTCCTTTCTTTAGGGCAGTTATGCTAATTTCAAATATCATATTAACTCGGATATTTAATGTGATTATTGTTTACCTACGTCAAAGGTAAATTAATTGTTGTCAATTTACTTGCTTGCATATTAAAGGGACTTGTTCACAGTTTGGCAAAATGACAATTTTCAAAAAAATTGTCATAGATTCAAAAAAGAATGTATGCATTATATTCACACAAGCAAAATAACACTCCTGACTAAGAAAAATGTTAAAAAGATATGTTCGTTTATTTATAATCATCAATCGAAATTGGAAAAATAATAAAGCGTTTGTAACGCTTTTCATAGATAATTTAGCAAAAACGTGTATTGCCGACATAGCGTTTAAACTGCCATCCTAATTCAAAAGCATGCGTGGTGTAGTGGTAGCGCGTTAGATTTTGCTTCTAGGGGGTCCCGGGTTCGAACCCCAGGGCAGGCACATTTTTTATTTTTATCTTTTTCCTTGTTATTATAATTATTTAAAACTATTCCAGATATGACAGTTTTGTAAGTAAATTCATTTAATGACATTTTTCAAAAATACGAAAATCTGTGAACAAGTCCCTTTAAAGATGGTATTAATCATTTGAAACAAAGACCCTTCAAATTATTTAGAAAGTGGCAAGAAAACTGGCGCAAAATATTAAAATTTGCACCAGAGATTCCGGTAAAGCCCGTGTTTGTTGTACCAATATGTCGATATATTAATGAAAAACAGTTCCAAACTAACGGACTTGCCCTTTGTCCATTCGCAAAACACTTTTAGATATAAGATGCGGGGTGCATCTTTGACGTAGAAATATCACTACTAAGGGAATAATATACATTCCAGTTTAACGGTGTTCGAAATAACGGCGATCTGCTGTCATTAGCATCTCCCTCGTCGTCATCAAAATCTGACTAAATGGGATCATCATCACCACAAACCATCATTTGAAGACAATTCTTCCCAGGACAACAAAATGTAATCAAGGTAACATCAAATAGCAGGTTTTAAACGTCAAGTAAAATGTTATCAGCCGCCGAACTGTTCCGTTCGTGCCGGAACCCGGGATTGAACTCGGTGGGAACGAATCTTCCATCTTTCGCTAACCAATCAGACTGGAACAACCTTCCATAAATCTTCCATAAATTGACCAATGAAATCGCTGCGTTTCTTCCACAAACCTTCCATAATTCGCCATCTTGAATTTATAAGCGAGAGAAACGGTTCATTGTTGTTACTCGATTTTATCTACTAAAGATACGGTGATTATTTCAACCGTTGGTTTAAATACGTGAAATATACATTGAAAGTAATTATTTCAGTATAAGCTATTCAAAGAAACGTGCATATTTATTATTATCGTCGTGTTGTGGTAGCGTACACTTGTTTCGGATTTCGGACAAACTGTTTACTGTGTCTCAGTGTGTGTTATTTTTCCGGTTTCGTGAGTAGGAATTATAAAAAAACAATATTTCTGTAAACAATAATGGTGTTTTCTTGTATATATGGCTAATATATCTTTTTCTTCTAGATGACCATTTACTACTTCTTACACTAATACTTATATTGCAATGTTTACTTAAATTGGATAACGTTTGTGTCTCAATGTCATGTTGTTTTTAAATGTAAGTATTGCTACATGTACAGATATGAGCCTGCGTCCCAAGTTTGAGCGACTGCCCTCTGGTGAGCTGCGCATGATACGCCGTGAGGTGGCAAATGCTGGGGTGAGTCGGGGCAGCCATCCAGCATTCTGTCAGACACCAGAGGCAGTTGAAACTGAGGCGGTTGCTGCCGTACAACGGGCTGGTGGTGATGTCGGCAACCGTCAGCATGTCCTAGGGCAGTACACAATCCAGTTTGGGAAGTACAGGGGACAGACTTTCGGCTGGATTGTGGAAAACGCCCTAGGATTTGCGGCGTATATTGTTTTCGACATGCGGAAGGAGGTGAGGGTGGAGACTCCTCTTTCCGTAAACAAGTTCGCATTCAAGGAATACTTGACCTCATTTCCACAAGGTATGTTTAATTGTTAAAAATATGAATAAGTACACACTATCAGTAAATATATTAGACTTATTTAAAAAGCAGGCAAGGAATATTGTAATTATAATAAGCATTAGCTATAACAACTTATATGATTTAAACACTGTCATCTGGTATTTTATGCAGATTTAGAAACATTTGGATTTGACTAGTTTTTAAGTTACACCATGGTAGTGTTAAATCCAGGATTCAAAAAGGGCTTGCTGGCTAAAAGGGCAGACATTTGTCAACAAAGAGCATTCATTAATCAGCGTTAACTTTGGATTGTAAGGGCAAATTATTGTTCGGGATTATTGACATATGACACGGCATAGAGGAACCAGCTGCATTGATACCATGTGGGTGTGATAAAGCGTGTTATATTGAGCTAAGTGGAATAGGATGGAGGGCATTTTTTATCAAGGCAGTAAGGTACATGCTATCTGAGCAGGGGCACATTGGAAGTAATTAAGGGCAGATTGGCTTTAATAAAGGTCAGGCTGGTGGCAATTAAGGGCCGCTTGGGGGAGCACCAAGCTATTTAGCTTTAGATTTAACACTACACCATGGTATTCTGAAATAGAACAGGTTGTTTGTAATAATTATTGATTTTAATGCTACTAAACTCCTTAAATGTTTAAGGCATAGAGGCTGTAGAACTCCACAGGGGGGAGAAGGAAAAAACGAGAGCCAGCGTTCCTGTCCCCAAGGCTGAACTTTTCAGCATATTGCCTGCTGACGAGGCCCGCAAACAGTTGCGGGAGCAGTCTGCAAAACTACGGCCCACCATTAAACCTAACCTTACTGGCTCGAAGTTTTCGACCAGAAAAGAAATGAGCGATGACTTGCTAGTAAGGGAGGTTGAAGAAATGGAGGCGGCAATTAATGGTATGTAATTTTTTCATTCAATATTACTGGTATTGATTTAGAATAATTGACTTGTGCCATGTTGACCGATAATCTGATAACTCAATACATTTGTGTCTTTGTGTTAAAGTTGAGAAAATATGTTGATAAACTTATTTTGATATATATATATTGGTTATATCAAACATGTATATATGTTTGGTATTTACATATTGACTTAAAATTTGTACAATGTTCATTATTAAATGCTATTTTTTCAATAGTGGTGCTGATGTTTATCATACAACAAGTAATGATGTAATTATCCGGTGTCTGTAATACTTTAGAAAAAGTCAATCCTTTAATGGCTTTTGGTGTTGTCGATAGCAATATCATGGTGTTGGTTGTTGTATTAGTAATGTAGCTGCCTCACATATTTATTTCGCCTGCTGACTTTAGCCAATGTATTTCTGGTTTTTATGATCACCCTGAATCTTTGCTTATGTCACAGCTTTTTCTCCAGATTTACCATATTTCTACATATATATTTATTAACCTCACATAACACTTTTGGTGCTTCTTTTTTCTGCCTTTTCTGTGCTCAATAGTTTTCTTTCATTATTATTTCTTGTATTATTATTTATTGCTATTACTTCTGCATTATTTTTCATTATTTTTAGCATTCATCACTACCATCATGATCATCACAATAATTATTCATTTGATTAAAGTTTTACTAACTTGGGTGAATTAATGCTTTTTAACCTAAGCTTATTGCCTCAAACAAGTTTATTTACATACTTTTATTTTTATTTTAATATATAACTTAAAAGTACAAAAAGTGTCTGTATGCTCAGAGTTGTTTCTTAGTTAAAGTTCTTAATGCAATGAAATGGTTAATACATTTCTTATTTATATACAGGCTGTCAAGTGGGCCCTACTTTTCCCTACTTTTTTAACCTTAGCCCTATTTTTCCCTACTTTTTCTCAAAACAGCCCTAAAATCCATACTTTTTTAGGATGTCATGTTGTACAAAAAGATAGGAACATTGTAAAGTCTTTTATTTTGATAGTTAACATCAAGCTGTTACTAACTACATGTTATTTGAGTACATTTAAGATTGTTTCTGTGATGGAGATGACCTACAGACTGCTTCAGAGAAGTAGTTCTTGTGTGACTGAGGTGAACAGATGACTCTTCAGCAGAGCCACTGAACAGTAAGATGATAACTAATTAACAATTATATTTAACAATATATTACTATCTTCATTATTATCATTATTCATTTTGTAGGAAAGCCTTTGTACACTCACTCTTAACAGGCCAAATGCCCAATGACGCCATGGCTGAGGGATGACACTGCCGTGAATTTTAAGCCTCATGGTCAGTGTGCAAGGCGTGAGCTATGACCTCTTGATTCAATAACCTTCAGTTAAAGAAGGCTTGTTTCTATGGGGAGCTTATGCATTATTATTTTTAGAATTGGTATTGAGTTTTCATTGTCTGTAGAAATTTAATTTGTTTTTCATCCATAATTTAATTATCAGCAAATTAGATATGCCTTTTGACTGCATGCTTTTCAAATTAACAAAATGAATATGTATCTTCAATTCTTGCTATCAGCAGGAGCAAGTTGAAATTTGAAATATTATATGAAATATTTTGCTTAAGACAGGAACAGTAAAAATCATTATACAAACAAACGTATATTAACTAATCCTTCATTGGTGGAGGTGCCCTCATTGACTCATTTTTAGCTCTAAAAGTTCAATAATGTTTTTGTAAAAAGCATTCTAAATTTTAGCATACCTTGCTTTGATTTTAGATTGGTTAGTGGTTAAAATGAGTCAAATGCATGCTTTTCCCTGCTCGGTTGCTTGACTAAGACTTTTTACAGGTGCTGAATACTTGTGAAAACTAACTGTTTAACACAACTCGGAATATATTGTCCATCTAATGTCAAAATGCCACACGGGAGGACAAAGTTTAATCCAGCATGGTTAAATCAAAAAGATGAAAATGGACATCAACTAAGAATGTGGTGTAGGCAGGACCCCAACTCTGAATATGCAGGTTATTGCTTCATATGTAACAAGTCTATTCAATGTGGAAACAGTGGTTCAGCTCAAATACTCAAGCATGCTGAAGGTAAGACTCATACAACAACAGCTAAAACAAGATGTGACGAAAATCAGAAACATTTCTTCACGCAAGAGGCCAGCAAGCCAAGCACATCAACTCAAGGAGGAGGAGATGTCAACAAGACTGTGGTATTAGAAAGCAGGACACATAGGGACCAAGTGACAAGTGCAGAAATTATGTGGGTGATGAAAGTCGCCTTCTCAGGATATTCTTTCAGGTCATGTGATGAGGTGACGGAAATGTTCAAGGAAATGTTTCCAGGTGCAATTAGCCGGGACTTCAGTCTCAGTAGAACAAAAGTGTCATATATTCTGTCTGATGGTCTGGGACCCTACTTCAGGGAAGACTTATCAAAAAACATAACAGAAAACAAAGTGTATTATACCATCCAATTTGATGAAACAGGAAATGCACAGGGAAGAAAACAGTGCGATATCCTTGTGAGATTTTGGAATACAAAACTTGGTGCAGTTTCCACCCAGTATGTAAAGTCTGTTATGTTTGGCCATGCCAAAGGAAAAGATCTGGCCTCTGCTCTGATAAATACAATGTTTGAAAAGAATTATGAATTGCCACTTGCTCAGTTACTATCAATAGGTAGTGATGGTCCAAATGTTAACAAAACTGTCTGGCGCCTGATCAATGAACAGATGAAAGGCTACAGTTTGCATGGCCTGGTTGATTTCATAGCCTGTCCTCTCCACACTGTTCACAATGCGTTTAGGAAAGGGCTCATGGTGTACGGAGAAGAAGCTGAAGAAGTCAGCATTGACATCTTCCAGTGGTTTAAGACCCATCCTTGCCAAAAAGAAGACTGCGAAGACAGCTGAAGAGTTGGAAAGTGAAGGTAACACATTCATGAGGCATGTACAGTGTAGATGGCTTACTCTGTTGCCTTGTCTACAACGACTGAAAGAAAATTGGTCTACCACTTGCCAATATTTCTTGAAAGATTTACCTCAGGAAAGCCAGAAAAATCACACTTCAAATCACCTGAAAGGAAATGACAGATACAAGAGGATTTGTGAAAGACTGAAATCAGCTGAAATCCTGGTGCAGATTGACTTCTTGCTGAGTCTAGCTCCTATGTTCCAAGAATATCTGACAATCTTCCAAAAACAAGA
Organism: Congeria kusceri; assembly: GCA_027627225.1. Classification (NCBI taxonomy): domain Eukaryota; kingdom Metazoa; phylum Mollusca; class Bivalvia; order Myida; family Dreissenidae; genus Congeria; species Congeria kusceri. The sequence goes on along the minus strand of CM051033.1, from coordinate 12,243,356 downwards.
ACCTCTCATCCACTTGTTGTTTCCAGAGGCTTCAGATCTTTTGAAGAAGATCATGAAGAGATTTCTGAAGTTTGATTCTGTCTCAGGCAAGAGTACCTCCAACTTGCTTAAGATTGATGTGGAAAAGCAAGAAAACATCATGCCATTGAATGAAGTACACATTGGTGCAAAGGCATCAGAACATCTATCCAAATTAGGATCTTCAAAAGAAAAGCTGGTAAGAATGCAGATCCTTAAATTCTACCAAGAAGTCAGCAAGTATTTAGCAAAGAAACTACCATTAGATGAACCAGTTGTAAAGAATGCCCAGTGCCTTCATCCAGAGGTCAAGGACCAGGATATAGCTACCAAGATGATTGTCAGACTTGCTTCTGAACTTCCAAACATCACCAAAGATGAAGAGACAAGAGTAGCAGATGAGTGGAAAGTATATAGGGAAGAAAAAGTGGAGAATTCTGATATCTATGACAAAGACAAACAGATGAAAAGAGTAGACCATTATTGGAATCAGATTCTATCCAGAAAGTCATCAACAGGCAGCCTGCAATTTCCAGTACTGAAGAAAGTGGTAACATCTTGCCTCAGCCTCTTCCATGGTAATGCTGATGTTGAAAGAAGTCTCTCCATCAACAAGAAGATCTTAACACCAGAAAGAACACTCATGTCTGACGATGCTCTGAATGGCTTGAGAATTACACGAGATGCTGTATCTCTTCATGGAGGGAAAGTGTCTGATGTGCCAATCACTAGGCAAATGATACACTTTGTAAGAAATGCACACAGTAAGTATCAGGAGAGGCTTGCTGAAGAAAGGTCAGATGCAGAACGATTGAAATTAAAAGAGAAAGCAGAAGAAAAAGAGATGGAGGAGATCTTAAAGAAGAATGAAACGAGAAAGAGGAAAATTGCTGAAAAAGAGAGATATCAAGAAAAGTGAAAAGCAGGTAGAAGAGGGTCTTCTTAAGGCCACAATGATGTTTGAAGATGCCAATAAGCGGCTTACAAAAGGACTTGAGAGCAAAAACTTCTCTGAAATCTCTCTAGCGAAGGAAATGTTGGAAGTGGCAAATAAGAATTTAAATGAAGGAAGATCAGCTCTTTCAAAGATTAAGGAACAGAGAGAAGACATAGACTCTAAGAAAAAAAAGATCAATGACAATCAATAGGTGTATTTAAGCAGTTATTGAATGTACATGTTGTAAATTGGTTTAGTAGCTGAAACTTTAATAACCACTGTAGTGCGTGTTAGATTTTGCTTACTCATTCATATGTATGCATCTGCTCTTGGTGGTGAATGGTGTACCTTTGTATATAACTAGTTCTGTTTCTCACCTTGCATTCCACATATGCTTTTTGTCACCATTTGGTATACACTAACAGTGATAAAGTACAAAGGCTTTACCTAGATTACTTTAGATTGCTATAGAATTCGCTATGACTATGTAACCTTATATGTATGCATTGTATTTACTAATGCTTGCTGTGTGTAATGATATGCTGTGCTTACCAGAAAAGACTTTTTTCAAATGTTACTATAAAAAAGGAATGGTTTTAGTGTGCATGAATAAAGATTGAAAAAACCATTCCAGGTAACACCCAAGCACAAGAACAACAGCCTGAAGCACTGTGGTCTCCTATTTGTTGTACAGTGAGCTGTTTTTATATCATTTTCGTTGGAGCAAAGGTAAGAAAATATCCCTATTATCCCTACTTTTTAGCTGCAAAATCCCTACTTTTGCCCTACTTTTTTCAAAAATTGAGCCCTACTTTTGCCCTACTTTTTCACAGAAGGCCACTTGTCAGCCTGTATATATAAAATAATAATAATGTCAATAACATAAAAATATCTTTATAATCTATAATATCATTATCTTTATGCCATGAAGCTTTTTCATAGAGTTTCACTTCAGTACAAGCAAGTGCGCAGGGGTTAGGTCCACCCAAGCTGCCCACAGGAGTAAAGATGTCTGCAGTTCAGCAGCCACCTGCGACTGTCACACCTGCAGCAACCCTGTCTTCAGGTGTGCGGTCAGCTGAACCCCCTGTTGTCGGTGCTCGGAAATGTACCACCACTGCCTCTATCCGGACCACCGAGCCCCATAAAGAGTCCGCAGGGGTCGACGCTCAGAAGGCTGCAGTTAAGCCGCAAGGGGCTACCGCCACTGCATCTATCCAGACCACCGAGTCTCCTGGTGTCGGCGCTCGGACGTCTGCTGAGCCACCTTCAGCATTCACTGAATTGCTGAAGCCCACAGCACCTGGTAGGATATTCATGCTTCACAATAGGTTTTGTTTAAAAGGTATCAAATTAATTGCACACAAATATGTTGCAAACAATAGTATTACATCAGTATCTCTTTTTTCCCTCAGATTGTAATTTTTTTTTTTTTATATATCATTTATCTTTGTGCCAATTTATGACACTTCCAATTCAAAACACTTCTAAAAATGTCAACATTAGACAGTTTACAGATATTTACGCTGTACAGTACTTTTATTTTAGATTTTCCATTCATCGAGAGTTGGCGAGCCTGTGTGCCAGAGGTGGACCAACAGTGGATTTCGAAATCCCTGTTTACATATAACAACAAAGGCCACCCTGAGCTGGATGACAGGAAGTTGGATGGGTTCTGGTACTACCCTCCGAAGCCACAGCCCATTCCTCACCAAAAACCTAGGCTAGACAGGTGTGTCTGCTTTAATAAGCAGTTTGAGACTTCGTTTGACTACAGAAAATGGTTCTGATGGCTGCATATATGTTTCTTTTGCCAACTACTGCATGTAATAACTAGAAATGTGTCGAACATTTTGTCATATATGTGATCAATAATTGTAAGTTTGACGTAACAATGATTGATGTACACGTATTAAAATCTGCATTTGGTGTGAATTGACATAATAATAACAAACATTAATATTTGTGAAACATTTTCATATTATTTCTTTTGATAATCACAATATCCAGGTACTTTGGACATCGGCTCTTCCTGTGGATTCCACAGCGGCTGTGTAGGATGACTCTGATCTGTCCCCACTGCAAGGTGACTCATCTCACCAAACAAGGCCTGTACCGACTGACCAGGATGGTGCTGGACATAGACTCCTACTACATCCTTGCCACTGAGAACTTGCACTGTTTTAAGTGCAAGAAGAACCAGATCGGCTGGAGTCCTGCCATCCTGGACCAGCTTGATCCAGCCAGCAGGTCCTTGTTTCCAGTGCAGATGATGTACCGCACTGCCTGTGACAGCCGGGTCATTTACCTGCTGCGACAGCGTGGATTAGGTAACCAAACTTGTGTTCAATTATAGAAAGCTTATTTACATCATTGTTTATGTTTATGACAAAGGTAAAAGTGTTGTTTTTTTAAAGGCAGAAACATTTCCATTTATCATGCAATTTCAAATCTATTTGAAGCCTTTTCACTTGTTATAGGGTGAACTGACTGTTTTAAATAGTCTATGTTGCATAGGTTACCAATATGTTTAATCGTTACGTAGATTAATTTAACAATTTTAAACGAAGATTGTTCTTTCGTATATAAACGCATACATGTGTAACACAACCATGTTGTTTTCAGGTAACAGTCCCACTCAGCTCCAGAAGCAGGTCACTGAGCTGCACAACTTGCGGTGGACAAACAAACAGTTGCAGTATATGAGCGACTGTGCTTTGTTCCGCAAGTCTGTGCATGCAAAGTTGCCGTCCATGACCACGCTGGATGAGCCTATTGACCAGTATCCATTGCCGACCTACCAGTGGTTCCTCGGGGTGTACCAACGAGAGGTCTTGTCCCGGATGGAAGAAGTTAAGGCGGCGGTGACTTCCAACTTTGGTCGGGTTTTAAAGATGGACTCAACTAAGAAGGTATGAATAAGTTTATGAGTTTGTAGACTACGTTTAAATTTTGCGAATGAAGTAAACTGTGTTATAACAGAAATCATAACCATATGACAATAGGTAAACAACAACAATTGATTGTAATATCTATCAACGACGGTTGATGATAAGTAATATATCCCTTTGTTTATTGATATGTCTGATAATATTGGTCGATACAGTTTCTGAATACATACTTAGTACTTTCTCCGACTAAAATTTGTAAATGTACTTCACCGAAATACATATTACTTTGTCCCAGGCTTCGGGGAATTGGTATACTGCAAAAATATAAGTTCCTCTGTTATTAAAAATTCATTAACGGTTTCCATTTAATGGTGCCTCTTACAAGAACCCAATGTAATGCCTTACTCAAGTTCTAAGCATTTCACTAGAACACTGCACTTAATTGACAGTGCATTTATTCTATAGTCTATAAGTATAATTTAAAAGGTGACCAAAAAGCTGGCTGGTGAAGCTGCCCGGACTGCTGCATGGTCTACAAATGTGGGAAACGAATATGGGCAGGTGCTCATGAGCGTTGTGACAGCCATTGAAGGATGCGGTCTCGAGGAGATGGCTACAGGCATCGTTCTACGCTACCAGGAGGCCGGTGTACTTCCACCAGTGCTGCTGTTTGTCGACAGTAGCTGCTGTGGCAAGTCTGCACTTATCGACATCTTCAGAAGTGCCTGGCCTGACCTTGTAGTGCGGCTAGATGTCTGGAATTTCATGAGGCGTCTCGCTGTTGGAGTCACGACAGACACCCACAGACTATATCCCACGTTCATGGGTCAGCTGTCAGCCGCCATCTTTGAGTGGGACAGATCGGACCTTAATCTCCTCAAGAAAGCCAAACGTGAGGAGCTCATTCAGGCCAATATCCTCGACCCCTCTGACTCGGATGTTCACACCCGACTAGATCGCAAAGAGTTGGCCCTTCACTGTCGAAGAACATCTCGAGGGACAGAGGCAACCACAGATCGGATCAAGGCCCTACTGGAATTGTTTGACAGTGACACGGGCAAGGATACCATGGGTGTACCACTGCTGCACCATGAGCGTATCTGGGAGATCTGGCGGGTGCAGCAAGGCCACATCCAGTGCCTCCAGGACCCAGAAGGTGTCCAACTGTACACACAGACCGGGACGCTGAAGAAGGGCGGTGTTGTGTTGCCGGTGTACCGCTGTGCACGAGGATCTACCTCCTTAGAGTCCTTCCACCTGCACCTACAGCGATTCATTCCAGGTTAGTATGTTTGCATTTTTTAAGGTTAACACAGTTAGATTGATACTCACATGTTATCTTGTATACTTGCACATTTGTAAAGGTATATTCATGATAATAATTTTATATAATATTAAACACATTTGATGCATACTGTAAATCCAAATACTAAATAATAGTGTAAGGATTTAAACATATAACATTCTGTTCTTGTTCTTCAGGAACCAGTGCTAGCGCCAGTAACTTCCAGAGTTACCTGCTAGAGGGCCTGATGCGCTGGAATGAAGACCGGCAGACAGCAGCTACCAGCACGGACAAAGACACCGTGCTGTATGACTCGAGGTTGAAGACGGCCACCAACAAGCTGAGTCTGGAACTCTTCAATAAGAAGATATTTTCCAACTTCCAGCCACCAAACAAATACACAGGTAATTATGTATTCTCGGAGTTCTTTTCTATTAATTTTCTTCTAAAATAAGTTTATTTCAACTACATTGAGGAGTTATTAATGCATATTCTCAATAAGCAAAAAAAACAAAACAAAGGCAATATCATTGTATCCACAATGTTTTGCCAACAATTAGATAATTGCAACATTTGTATACTGTGTACACATTGTTATTAGTTGCACTTTTGATGAAATCTCTGCTTATACTTTCAAGATCTTTCTTGTTTTTCAGGAGAGCTGATAGGTATCGAGTACTTGTACAACCAGACGGGCAAGCCTCTAGGTGCTCCAGATACTAGTACTGAGCCTGATGACAGCCTCCAAGATGAGGGCTTCGAGGAATCCACAGAGTTGGAAGATGACCCCACCATTCAGATTGTGGACTCGTTCCTGCCTGCTTTGAGTCGTGAGAGGGCTCAGCAGATAATGCAGCAAAACAGGCCGTCTCAATCAGGTACTGTAGTATTAATGTTAAAATCTTACTGTGTACCATGGATGTGTTCAGTGATATACATTTGCTTATGTTAAGAAACTTTCTTTGTTGAACATCGTTTTAGGAAGTGATCATACAATAGATTGAATGAATTATAAAGATATATTCTGCTGAATAAATAGAATATTTAAATGCATTTGTTTTCCTTTAGTAACTTCTTAAGACTTTACTTACATTGCGCAAACAATATTTACTTTGTAGAGTTATCCGTGAAAGCTGTTGACTCTGTAGAACCAGAGGTGACTAGACCTCCAAGTGTCGTCCCAATGAAAAGTCCTGCCAAGCGAGCCACACCGTCAAAGAAAGCTCAGGTAACTCCTTCCAGCACTGGCTCTGAGTCGAAAGCTGCTGATGATACCTTGGTGACTGTTATGCCACCTCAAAGACCTACCAAAAGACCTGCCACAACAACAGCTACGACCACAGCAACAGCTACGCCTTCGGATACTGCTACGACTTCGGATACTGCTGCAACTACTGCTATGGCTACAGCTACGACTACGGTTTCAGCTACGACTAAGGCTACAGCTACAAGCTCTTTTCAAGAAGCAGAAGATCAGTCAGATGTAGGTTTTTAAGTTTCTGCATTTCATTGTATTCTGTCTTAATCAATGATCACTGAGTCACTCTATCACTTTAATTAACTAGCAGCCATTGTAACTTGTATATTATTTCAGGCTGGTATGGTTGCTGCAATGAAACATTATTGCTACATCCGTGTTATCAAAAAAATCATATCCTTATAGATCTATGTTATTTGTTTTTTTTTATAGTGTGAATCATGCAAAATAATAATTACATTATGTTTATTTAAATGTTGTCATTTACTTTTCCTTATTTGTAATCAAACATATTAACCTTTCAGGACTCTGTTGGACCCGACAATGTAGCTGGCTATGGACATGTCATGGCTTTGGCTCAGTACCTGTTCAACTTGATGGACAAGGAAACGAAGGCCATCACCAACTCCGAAGCCGATGAAATTGTGAAGCTGTGGTCGAGGCTGTCCGAATACGACAGGTCGCCAACTAAATACAAGGACCGACACCAGACCCAGCTGATCAAGGGACGCTTTAAGGCGCCAAAAACATCTAGGATGCACCTAGTTCCAGGTGTTCAGAGTGTCAAAAGGCAAGTTTAGCATTATGTTTGTGTAGCACTTTTAATTAGAATATGTTATATTAAAGTCAAAGTGCTTAATAAAAAAGACTTTAAGACCATAATTATAATATTATAATTTTTTTCCGTAAAAACATATGGTTAACCTATTGTTAACATGTATGTTTATACATGGAAGTGTCATCGTACTTATCATTATCATTCGTGTACATAAACTAGTTAAACTATTACAGATGTGCATTGGCCACCCATCTTGGCCCAGCTACATGGCCTGACAGTAACCGGTACCAGGAAGCAGTGCTGGTCAAACTGTGCGCTGCCTTTCCTGGTTCGACCACCAAAGATGGCATTCCCCAGGCGCGATGGAGGACAGTACTGGAGAAGTACAACCTCATCCGCGACATGGTTTTTAATAACCAGCGCGTGATGCAGGAAACACAGATCCAGCTGTCGGAGATTAACCAGCGCACTTTGACTTCTTGGTAAGCATTCATTAATATTTACTTTTTTTACAAGTATAATGTGCTTCTTTTAGTAATATAATATTATAGTAATATTTATTGTCAGTTTCACAGTCTCTTAATAATTCTACAAAATTATTGCTGTCGGTACTTTTATTCATATGTTGATTCTCCTTTATGTCTTATTATTAGTTGGTTTATGTTGTTTACAAATGGAATGCATGTTTTTGACAATAATAGTACAATATTGTTACTATTTGTCAAAATTTTGACATTTTAAATAAAATCTTTAGGTACTTTGTATAAAACAAGTTGATATTGTATCATTTTCTCATTACAGGTACAGTGCTCGTGGAAAGCGCAGGGAAAGGACCTTGCTGGAACAGGGACTTACCCTGCAGTCGGTTCCACTAGTAGCACCCAAGCCACTGCTAGCGCCCATCAAGAAGCCAGCCGCACTGGAGATGGGAACTTCTGAACCCCATGAGTTCACCATCAAAGAGACAACAAAGGGAGAGCTCACGAAGGTGCGGAGGCGAATTCTTCCACCGGTCGTGTGTCGACCAGAGGTACCCGTGCCCATTGCGCCAGCACCGACAGTGAGCATCGTGGCTGCTTTTGCCTCCCCTGACCTGGCACCGACATCGTCAATTTCAGCCCCAGCAGATCCTAACCTGCCATATTCTACGAAGCATTACAGGAAAAGGAGGCTGGAGGCTGAGCAGGCAGGGGAGTTCAAGAGGCAGTATGTCAAGAAGTTGCCCTATCGCAGCTGCAACAAGTGTTTTGAGGACAGGAACACCGGAGGACACAAACAGTTTTACGGAAACTGGTGGTGTCCATTCAAGTCCTCAGAAACCTACGAGGAGTGGAGAGCTGCCCTCAGTAAAAAAAACTATGGGAAAAAGAAGAAATAAAAAGAAGTTTCATCATCTTCAAATTAAAAGTTAGTAAAAATTTTGGACAATTAATTTAGGACAATCAGACATTTAATTTTGGACATTTACGAAGCAACAATGAAAACAACTAAAAAAAACATTCTTAATGCTGCCTGGCTTTTATTAAGTATTACTGAATGCTTTATGCATTTGTGTTTTGCTTACTTAAAAGCTAGAAGGTCCCAAGCCCTTATGGTTGATGTCATAATTTATTGTGACATCTGCCTTGTAAAGCAGAGGGAGAATGAATTGTGTTTCATGTGCTTTATTATTCATACAAATTGAGTTCAATCAATACTGTTGGCAGTGATTAATATATTTAACTTCTTTTAATGTATAACCACTATTGCTGTACATGGGAACATCCTTATAGTGTAAGCAAACACACCTTTTTTCCAGACGGAGAGGAAATCCAGGTTCACGTCCTGGTGGGGATCCCATATAAGCAGCAATTCAAATAACTGAAATAAAATACAATTGCATATGAGTTGGGTTTTTTTTTTATAGAAATATGGTATTTTATATTCATTTTTTAATTAATATCAGGATTATTATTATCACATACAAAGTCAATACTTAATATATGTAAGCACATATGCTCTTGAACAATGCAAATTATGTTTAGTTTGAGTTGTATGTCACCATCAGTTTCAATAATATGGTTTTAGTGCATTTTAATGCAGTATTAACTATTTCACACATTAATATCGATTTCATAAAATATTAAAGTAATATATGATCTTATTATTAAACAATTATACAATTATTTGCTATCTGATGAGAATTTAGAGGGACACAACAGTTAAGGAATGCAAATATGATATTTTAGGTACGAATGTATATGTATATAGCAGCAGGGTACGAATGTAAATAAGTACATTTTTTTAATTTTTTTAAGTGGCCATTACATCATCACCAATATAAGTGATATTTCATCAAAATATCGCTATAAGTGGGTCATTTTCAATCATATTTTTATAATTATAAATAACATTTATGGAAGGTTTAGATGTTGAAGATCTGCAGGGATCCTTTGAACCGGGGGCCTTTAGATCTTCAGTCTTACGCTCTCCCAACTGAGCTATTCCGGCTGACAGATGAGCTCGCGAGGTCGTGGGTGCAATGCCTTTAAGCCAATATATGGAACACTATCCTGAGGCGTGTCGTGGGAAATCCGGACTTAATGCATGTGCGTTAAGTGTCGTACCGGATTAGCCTGTGCACTCCGCACAGGCTAAACCGGGACGAAACTTTCCGCTTTTATAGTATTTTCTGTTTCAAGGAACTCTCTTCTAAAAATAAATCCACTGTAGGCGGAAAGTGTAGTTCCGGTTTCGATAATTTAAAGTGACGCTTCACTTCAAAATCGTCATTAAATGACAAAATACTACATGTATTTCTATTGCTATAGAAGAGTCACGCGATCGTGAGACATAGTTCCTTTAAAACTACGTGAGAAAATAGCCATTTGTCCATTTCATGCACGCACAACGTGTGACCTATGCAAAAAGCATCCGCACAAGTTCTTTGATATTTGACCCAAATTATTATAACGCATTTATCATAATAAACCTAAAACCATCTTCGCCGTTCCTTGAAATCGTATACTTCCTTTCTTTAGGGTAGTTATGGTAATTTCGAAGATCGTATTAATTTCAGATATTTAATGCGATTATTGTAAATAAATTGACATATGACAACGATCAATTGATTGTTGTCAATTTATGTGCGTGCATATTAAAGACGGTATTAATCAATATATATAAATACCCAGGTTATGATAGTTCAAGAAGGTGGGAAGAAAATCGGAAGTACAAATACTGCACAGCCGGCTACATTGTCGGGTCCAACAGAGTCCTGAAATCAGTTTGATTACAAATTAAGCAAAGGAAAATAAACCGAGCAGTTACACATTTTAAACATTAATGCATGGTTCTTGGTAAGATTTCAACATTAAAGCATGTTTCTTGGTAAGATTTAAACATTCATGCATGGTACTTGGTAAGATTTAAACATTAATGCATGGTACTTGGTAAGATTTCAACACTTATGCACGTTTCTTGGTAAGATTTCAACATTAATGCATGGTACTTGGTAAGATTTCAACATTAATGCATGGTACTTGGTAAGATTTAAACATTAATGCATGGTACTTGGTAAGATTTCAACATTAATGCATGGTACTGGCAGTCAGACATCCAACCGCGCTTCAAGGTCACGCCACGCACTTCTGAAGATGTCCATCAGTGCAGACTTGCCAGAGCAATTGCTGTCGACGAACAGTAGCACTGGTGGAAGAACACCGGCCTCCTGGTAGCGTTGCACAATGCATTCGACAATCTGTTCCAGACCGCATCCTTCAATCGCCGTCATGACGCTCATTGACACCTGCCCATAATCTTTTCCCATGTTGAAAATGATGTCACATACTAGTATTCCTTGAAGGCGAATTTGTTCGCTGATGTAGGTATCTCCACCTTCAGCTCCCTTCGCCTGTCGTTGACAATGCAGGCTGCAAATCCTAGGGCGTTTTACACAGTCCAGCGAAAGGTCTGTTCTCTTTACTTTCCACACTGGATTATGTATTGCCCTAGGACATGCTGACGGTTGTCGACATTTCCGCTAATCCGTCGTACAGCAGCAACAGCCTCACCACGGACACCGTCTGGTGACTGACTGAATACTTGGGGGCTAGCTCGACTCACCCCAGCGTTGGCCACCTCACGCCATATCATCCTCAGCTCACCATAGGGCAGACGGTCGAACTTGGGGAGTTGACTCATCTCTACATTTAAAACAATACATGAGATTGAGACACACACATTTAGTAAACATTTTAACATCAGTATCAATGCATTATGTAGTACATTACAGTGGTTTTTTTTTAACCTTTGGGGGAAAGGTGGCGGGGCCCTTCAGATTGGGAATTTTATGGCAAAAGGGGATTTATTTTAGAAAAACATTATTACATGTTTGTATTGTACTTTGATATAAAACATTAGTGAATTGTTTTGCTACAAATGATAACTTGGATTAACTTGGTTTGATGAAAAATTGCTGGGATTGTTTACGAAAACTCCTATACCTTTGACAATTTTTGTCCGATTTTGGTCCTTTTTTTTCAAAATAAAGCTCGCATCATATTTGTCAGCCGGAATAGCTCAGTTGGGAGAGCGTTAGACTGAAGATCTAAAGGCCCCCTGTTCAAAGGATCCCTGCAGATCTTCAACATCTAAACCTTCCATAAATGTTATTTATAATTATAATAATATGATTGAAAATGACCCACTTATAGCGATATTTTGATGAAATATCACTTATATTGGTGATGATGTAATGGCCACTTAAAAAAATTAAAAAAAATGTACTTATTTACATTCGTGCCCTGCTGCTATATACATATACATTCGTACCTAAAATATCATATTTGGATTCCTTAACTGTTGTGTCCCTCTAAATTCTCATCAGATAGCAAATAATTGTATAATTGTTTAATAATAAGATCATATATTACTTTAATATTTTATGAAATCGATATTAATGTGTGAAATAGTTAATACTGCATAAAAAATGCACTAAAACCATATTATTGAAACTGATGGTGACATACAACTCAAACTAAACATAATTTGCATTGTTCAAGAGCATATGTGTTTACATATATAAGTATTGACTTTGTATGTGATAATAATAATCCTGATATTAATAAAAAAATGAATATAAAATACCATATTTCTATATAAAAAAAAACGAACTCATATGCAATTGTATTTTATTTCAGTTATTTGAATTGCTGCTTATATGGGATCCCCACCAGGACGTGAACCTGGATTTCCTCTCCGTCTGGAAAGGTGTGTTTGCTTACACTATAAGGATGTTCCCATGTACAGCAATAGTGGTTATACATTAAAAGAAGTTAAATATATTAATCACTGCCAACAGTATTGATTGAACTCAATTTGTATGAATAATAAAGCACATGAAACACAATTCATTCTCCCTCTGCTTTACAAGGCAGATGTCACAATAAATTATGACATCAACCATAAGGGCTTGGGACCTTCTAGCTTTTAAGTAAGCAAAACACAAATGCATAAAGCATTCAGTAATACTTAATAAAAGCCAGGCAGCATTAAGAATGTTTTTTTTAGTTGTTTTCATTGTTGCTTCGTAAATGTCCAAAATGAAATGTCTGATTGTCCTAAATTAATTGTCCAACATTTTTACTAACTTTTAATTTGAAGATGATGAAACTTCTGTTTATTTCTTCTTTTTCCCATAGTTTTTTTTACTGAGGGCAGCTCTCCACTCCTCGTAGGTTTCTGAGGACTTGAATGGACACCACCAGTTTCCGTAAAACTGTTTGTGCCCTCCGGTGTTCCTGTCCTCAAAACACTTGTTGCAGCTGCGATAGGGCAACTTCTTGACGTACTGCCTCTTGAACTCCCCTGCCTGCTCAGCCTCCAGCCTCCTTTTCCTGTAATGCTTCGTAGAATATGGCAGGTTAGGATCTGCTGGGGCTGAAATTGACGATGTCGGTGCCAGGTCAGGGGAGGCAAAAGCAGCCACGATGCTCACTGTCGGTGCTGGCGCAATGGGCACGGGTACCTCTGGTCGACACACGACCGGTGGAAGAATTCGCCTCCGCACCTTCGTGAGCTCTCCCTTCGTTGTCTCTTTGATGGTGAACTCATGGGGTTCAGAAGTTCCCATCTCCAGTGCGGCTGGCTTCTTGATGGGCGCTAGCAGTGGCTTGGGTGCTACTAGTGGGACCGACTGCAGGGTAAGTCCCTGTTCCAGCAAGGTCCTTTCCCTGCGCTTTCCACGAGCACTGTACCTGTAATGAGAAAATGATACAATATCAACTTGTTTTATACAAAGTACCTAAAGATTTTAATTAAAATGTCAAAATTTTGACAAATAGTAACAATATTGTACTATTATTGTCAAAAACATGCATTCCATTTGTAAACAACATAAACCAACTAATAATAAGACATAAAGGAGAATCAACATATGAATAAAAGTACCGACAGCAATAATTTTGTAGAATTATTAAGAGACTGTGAAACTGACAATAAATATTACTATAATATTATATTATTAAAAGAAGCACATTATACTTGTAAAAAAAGTAAATATTAATGAATGCTTACCAAGAAGTCAAAGTGCGCTGGTTAATCTCCGACAGCTGGATCCGTGTTTCCTGCATCACGCGCTGGTTATTAAAAACCATGTCGCGGATGAGGTTGTACTTCTCCAGTACTGTCCTCCATCGCGCCTGGGGAATGCCATCTTTGGTGGTCGAACCAGGAAAGGCAGCGCACAGTTTGACCAGCACTGCTTCCTGGTACCGGTTACTGTCAGGCCATGTAGCTGGGCCAAGATGGGGGGCCAATGCACATCTGTAATAGTTTAACTAGTTTATGTACACGAATGCTAATGATACGTACGATGACACTTCCATGTATAAACATACATGTGAACAATAGGTTAACCATATGTTTTTACGGAAAAAAATTATAATATTATAATTATGGACTTAAAGTCTTTTTTATTAAGCACTTTGACTTTAATATAACATATTCTAATTAAAAGTGCTACACAAACATAATGCTAAACTTGCCTTTTGACACTCTGAACACCTGGAACTAGGTGTATCCTAGATGTTTTTGGCGCCTTAAAGCGTCCCTTGATCAGCTGGGTCTGGTGTCGGTCCTTGTATTTAGTTGGCGACCTGTCGTATTCGGACAGCCTCGACCACAGCTTCACAATTTCATCGGCTTCGGCGTTGGTGATGGCCTTCGTTTCCTTGTCCATCAAGTTGAACAGGTACTCAGCCAAAGCCATGACATGTCCATAGCCAGCTACATTGTCGGGTCCAACAGAGTCCTGAAAGGTTAATATGTTTGATTACAAATAAGGAAAAGTAAATGACAACATTTAAATAAACATAATGTAATTATTATTTTGCATGATTCACACTATAAAAAAACCAAATAACATAGATCTATAAGGATATGATTTTTTTGATAACACGGATGTAGCAATAATGTTTCATTGCAGCAACCATACCAGCCTGAAATAATTTTACAAGTTACAATGGCTGCTAGTTAATTAAAGTGATAGAGTGACTCAGTGATCATTGATTAAGGCAGAATACAATGAAATGCAGAAACTTAAAAACCTACATCTGACTGATCTTCTGCTTCTTGAAAAGAGCTTGTAGCTGTAGCCTTAGTCGTAGCTGAAACAGTCACCAAGGTATCATCAGCAGCTTTCGACTCAGAGCCAGTGCTGGAAGGAGTTACCTGAGCTTTCTTTGACGGTGTAGCTCGCTTGGCAGGACTTTTCATTGGGACGACACTTGGAGGTCTAGTCACCTCTGGTTCTACAGAGTCAACAGCTTTCACGGATAACTCTACAAAGTAAATATTGTTTGCGCAATGTAAGTAAAGTCTTAAGAAGTTATTAAAGGAAAACAAATGCATTTAAATATTCTATTTATTCAGCAGAATATATCTTTATAATTCATTCAATCTATTATATGATCACTTCCCAAAAGCACTGACTGGTTGTTCAACAAAGAAAGTTTGTTAACATAAGCAAATGTATATCACTGAACACATCCATGGTACACAGTAAGATTTTAACATTAATACTACAGTACCTGATTGAGACGGCCTGTTTTGCTGCATTATCTGCTGAGCCCTCTCACGACTCAAAGCAGGCAGGAACGAGTCCACAATCTGAATGGTGGGGTCATCTTCCAACTCTGTGGATTCCTCGAAGCCCTCATCTTGGAGGCTGTCATCAGGCTCAGTACTAGTATCTGGAGCACCTAGAGGCTTGCCCGTCTGGTTGTACAAGTACTCGATACCTATCAGCTCTCCTGAAAAACAAGAAAGATCTTGAAAGTATAAGCAGAGATTTCATCAAAAGTGCAACTAATAACAATGTGTACACAGTATACAAATGTTGCAATTATCTAATTGTTGGCAAAACATTGTGGATACAATGATATTGCCTTTGTTTTTGTTTTTTTTGCTTATTGAGAATATGCATTAATAACTCCTCAATGTAGTTGAAATAAACTTAATTTAGAAAAAAATTAAAAGAAAAGAACTCAGAGAATACATAATTACCTGTGTATTTGTTTGGTGGCTGGAAGTTGGAAAATATCTTCTTATTGAAGAGTTCCAGACTCAGCTTGTTGGTGGCCGTCTTCAACCTCGAGTCATACAGCACGGTGTCTTTGTCCGTGCTGGTAGCTGCTGTCTGCCGGTCTTCATTCCAGCGCATCAGGCCCTCTAGCAGGTAACTCTGGAAGTTACTGGCGCTAGCACTGGTTCCTGAAGAACAAGAACAGAATGTTATATGTTTAAATCCTTGCACTATTATTTAGTATTTGGATTTACAGTATGCATCAAATGTGTTTAATATTATATAAAATATCACCCATAAGGGCTTTATTATCATGAATATACCTTTACAAATGTGCATGTTTGCAAGATAACATGTGAGTATCAATTATCATGAACATACCTTTACAAATGTGCAAGTATACAAGATAACATGTGAGTATCAATCTAACTGTGTTAACCTTAAAAAATGCAAACATACTAACCTGGAATGAATCGCTGTAGGTGCAGGTGGAAGGACTCTAAGGAGGTAGATCCTCGTGCACAGCGGTACACCGGCAACACAACACCGCCCTTCTTCAGCGTCCCGGTCTGTGTGTACAGTTGGACACCTTCTGGGTCCTGGAGGCACTGGATGTGGCCTTGCTGCACCCGCCAGATCTCCCAGATACGCTCATGGTGCAGCAGTGGTACACCCATGGTATCCTTGCCCGTTTCACTGTCAAACAATTCCAGTAGGGCCTTGATCCGATCTGTGGTTGCCTCTGTCCCTCGAGTTGTTCTTCGACAGTGAAGGGCCAACTCTTTGCGATCTAGTCGGGTGTGAACATCCGTGTCAGAGGGGTCGAGGATATTGGCCTGAATGAGCTCCTCACGTTTGGCTTTCTTGAGGAGATTAAGGTCCGATCTGTCCCACTCAAAGATGGCGGCTGACAGCTGACCCATGAACGTGGGATATAGTCTGTGGGTGTCTGTCGTGACTCCAACAGCGAGACGCCTCATGAAATGCCAGACATCTAGCCGCACTACAAGGTCAGGCCAGGCACTTCTGAAGATGTCAATAAGTGCAGACTTGCCACAGCAGCTACTGTCGACAAACAGCAGCACTGGTGGAAGTACACCGGCCTCCTGGTACCGTAGAACGATGCCTGTAGCCATCTCCTCGAGACCGCATCCTTCAATGGCTGTCATAACGCTCATGAGCACCTGCCCATATTCATTTCCCACATTTGTAGACCATGCAGCAGTCCGGGCAGCTTCACCAGCCAGCTTTTTGGTCACCTTTTAAATTATACTTATAGACTATAGAATAAATACACTGTCAATTAAGTGCAGTGTTCCAGTGAAATGCTTAGAACTTGAGTAAGGCATTACATTGGGTTCTTGTAAGAGGCACCATTAAATGGAAACCGTTAATGAATTTTTAATAACAGAGGAACTTATATTTTTGCAGTATACCAATTCCCCGAAGCCTGGGACAAGTAATATGTCTTTCGGTGAAGTACATTAACAAATTTTAGTCGGAGAAAGTACTAAGTATGTATTCAGAAACTGTATCGACCAATATTATCAGACATATCAATAAACAAAGGGATATATTACTTATCATCCACCGTCGTTGATAGATATTACAGTCAATTGTTGTTGTTTACCTATTGTCATATGGTTATGATTTCTGTTATAACACAGTTTACTTCATTTGCAAAATTTAAACGTAGTCTACAAACTCATAAACTTATTCATACCTTCTTAGTTGAGTCCATCTTTAAAACCCGACCAAAGTTGGAAGTCACCGCCGCCTTAACTTCTTCCATCCGGGACAAGACCTCTTGTTGGTACACCCGGAGGAACCACTGGTAAGTCGGCAATGGATACTGGTCAATAGGCTCATCGATCGTGGTCAACTTTGCATGCACAGACTTGCGGAACAAAGCACAGTCGCTCATATACTGCAACTGTTTGTTTGTCCACCGCAAGTTGTGCAGCTCAGTGACCTGCTTCTGGAGCTGAGTGGGACTGTTACCTGAAAACAACATGGTTGTGTTACACATGTATGTGTTTATATACGAAAGAACAATCTTCGTTTAAAATTGTTAAATTAATCTACATAACGATTAAACATATTGGTAACCTATGCAACATAGAATATTTAAAACAGTCAGTTTACCCTATAACAAGTGAAAAGGCTTCAAATAGATTTGAAATTGCATGATAAATGGAAATGTTTCTGCCTTTAAAAAAACAACACTTTTACCTTTGTCATAAACATAAACAATGATGTAAATAAACTTTCTATAATTGAACACAAGTTTGGTTACCTAATCCACGCTGTCGCAGCAGGTAAATGACCCGGCTGTCACAGGCAGTGCGGTACATCATCTGCACCGGAAACAAGGACCTGCTGGCTGGATCAAGCTGGTCCAGGATGGCAGGACTCCAGCCGATCTGGTTCTTCTTGCACTTAAAACAGTGCAAGTTCTCAGTGGCAAGGACGTAGTAGGAGTCTATGTCCAGCACCATCCTGGTCAGTCGGTACAGGCCTTGTTTGGTGAGATGAGTCACCTTGCAGTGGGGACAGATCAGCGTCATCCTACACAGCCGCTGTGGAATCCACAGGAAGAGCCGATGTCCAAAGTACCTGGATATTGTGATCATCAAAAGAAATAATATGAAAATGTTTCACAAATATTAATGTTTGTTATTATTATGTCAATTCACACCAAATGCAGATTTTAATACGTGTACATCAATCATTGTTACGTCAAACTTACAATTATTGATCACATATATGACAAAATGTTCGACACATTTCTAGTTATTACATGCAGTAGTTGGCAAAAGAAACATATATGCAGCCATCAGAACCATTTTCTGTAGTCAAACAAAGTCTCAAACTGCTTAATAAAGCATACACACCTGTCTAGCCTAGGTTTTTGGTGAGGAATGGGCTGTGGCTTTGGAGGGTAGTACCAGAACCCATCCAACTTCCTGTCATCCAGCTCAGGGTGGCCTTTGTTGTTATATGTAAACAGGGATTTCGAAATCCACTGTTGGTCCACCTCTGGCACACAGGCCCGCCAACTCTCGATGAATGGAAAATCTAAAATAAAAGTACTGAACAGCGTAAATATCTGTAAACTGTCTAATGTTGACATTTTTAGAAGTGTTTTGAATTGGAAGTGTCATAAATTGGCACAAAGATACATGATATATAAAAAAAAAAAAATTACAAACAATCAGAGGGAAAAAAGAGATACTGATGTAATACTATTGTTTGCAATTAATTTCATACCTTTTAAAGAAAACCTATTGTGAAGCATGAATATCCTACCAGGTGCTGTGGGCTTCAGCAATTCAGTGAATGCTGAAGGTGGCTCAGCAGGCGTCCGAGCGCCGACACCAGGAGACTCGGTGGTCTGGATAGATGCAGTGGTGGTAGCCCGTTGCGGCTTATGCGGCTTAACTGCAGCCTTCTGAGCGTCGACCCCTGCGGACTCTCTAGGGGGCTCGGTGGTCCGGATAGAGGCAGTGGTGGTAGCCCGTTGCGGCTTATGCGGCTTAACTGCAGCCTTCTGAGCGTCGACCCCTGCGGACTCTCTAGGGGGCTCGGTGGTCCGGATAGAGGCAGTGGTGGTAGCCCGTTGCGGCTTATGCGGCTTAACTGCAGCCTTCTGAGCGTCGACCCCTGCGGACTCTCTAGGGGGCTCGGTGGTCCGGATAGAGGCAGTGGTGGTACAATTCCGAGCACCGACAACAGGGGGTTCAGCTGACCGCACACCTGAAGACAGGGTTGCTGCAGGTGTGACAGTCGCAGGTGGCTGCTGAACTGCAGACATCTTTACTCCTGTGGGCAGCTTGGGTGGACCTAACCCCTGCGCACTTGCTTGTACTGAAGTGAAACTCTATGAAAAAGCTTCATGGCATAAACATAATGATATTATAGATTATAAAGATATTTTTATGTTATTGACATTATTATTATTTTATATATAAATAAGAAATGTATTAACCATTTCATTGCATTAAGAACTTTAACTAAGAAACAACTCTGAGCATACAGACACTTTTTGTACTTTTAAGTTATATATTAAAATTAAAATAAAAGTATGTAAATAAACTTGTTTGAGGCAATAAGCTTAGGTTAAAAAGCATTAATTCACCCAAGTTAGTAAAACTTGAATCAAATGAATAATTATTGTGATGATCATGACCATCATGATCACTACCATAGTGATGAATGCTAAAAATAATGAAAAATAATGCAGAAGTAATAGCAATAAATAATAATACAAGAAATAATAATGAAAGAAAACTATTGAGCACAGAAAAGGCAGAAAAAAGAAGCACCAAAAGTGTTATGTGAGGTTAATAAATATATATGTAGAAATATGGTAAATCTGGAGAAAAAGCTGTGACATAAGCAAAGATTCAGGGTGATCATAAAAACCAGAAAAACATTGGCTAAAGTCAGCAGGTGAAATAAATATGTGAGGCAGCTACATTACTAATACAACAACCAACACCATGATATTGCTATCGACGACACCAAAAGCCATTAAAGGATTGACTTTTTCTAAAGTATTACAGACACCGGATAATTACGTCATTACCTGTTGTAGGATAAACATCAGCACCACTATTGAAAAAATAACATTTAATAATGAACATTGTAAAAATTTTAAGTCAATATGTAAATACCAAACATATATACATGTTTGATATAACCAATATATATATCAAAATAAGTTTATCAACATATTTTCTCAAATTTAACACAAAGACACAAATGTATTGAGTTATCAGATTATCGGTCAACATGGCACAAGTCAATTATTCTAAATCAATACCAGTAATATTGAATGAAAAAATTACATACCATTAATTGCCGCCTCCATTTCTTCAACCTCGCTTACTAGCAAGTCATCGCTCATTTCTTTTCTGGGCGAAAACTTCGAGCCAGTAAGGTTAGGTTTAATGGTGGGCCGTAGTTTTGCAGACTGCTCCCGCAACTGTTTGCGGGCCTCGTCAGCAGGCAATATGCTGAAAAGTTCAGCCTTGGTGACAGGAACGCTGGCTCTCGTTTTTTCCTTCTCCCCCCTGTGGAGTTCTACAGCCTCTATGCCTTAAACATTTAAGGAGTTTAGTAGCATTATAATCAATAATTATTACAAACAACCTGTTCTATTTCAGAATACCATGGTGTTGGTGCTCCCCCAAGCGGCTCTTAATTGCCACCAGCCTGCCCTTTATTAAAGCCAATCTGCCCTTAATTACTTCCAATGTGCCCCTGCTCAGATAGCATGTACCTTACTGCCTTGATAAAAAATGCCCTCCACCCTATTCCACTTAGCTCAATATAACACGCTTTATCACACCCACATGGTATCAATGCAGCTGGTTCCTCTATGCCGTGTCATATGTCAATAATCCCGAACAATAATTTGCCCTTACAATCGAAAGTTAACGGTGATTAATGAATGCTCTTTGTTGACAAATGTCTACCCTTTTAGCCAGCAAGCCCTTTTTGAATCCTGGATTTAACACTAGTCAAATCCAAATGTTTCTAAATCTGCATAAAATACCAGATGACAGTGTTTAAATCATATAAGTTGTTATAGCTAATGCTTATTATAAATACAATATTCCTTGCCTGCTTTTTAAATAAGTCTAATATATTTACTGATAGTGTGTACTTATTCATATTTTTAACAATTAAACATACCTTGTGGAAATGAGGTCAAGTATTCCTTGAATGCGAACTTGTTTACGGAAAGAGGAGTCTCCACCCTCACCTCCTTCCGCATGTCAAAAACAATATACGCCGCAAATCCTAGGGCGTTTTCCACAATCCAGCGGAAAGTCTGTCCCCTGTACTTCCCAAACTGGATTGTGTACTGCCCTAGGACATGCTGACGGTTGCCGACATCACCACCAGCCCGTTGTACGGCAGCAACCGCCTCAGTTTCAACTGCCTCTGGTGTCTGACAGAATGCTGGATGGCTGCCCCGACTCACCCCAGCATTTGCCACCTCACGGCGTATCATGCGCAGCTCACCAGAGGGCAGGCGCTCAAACTTGGGACGCAGGCTCATATCTGTACATGTAGCAATACTTACATTTAAAAACAACATGACATTGAGACACAAACGTTATCCAATTTAAGTAAACATTGCAATATAAGTATTAGTGTAAGAAGTAGTAAATGGTCATCTAGAAGAAAAAGATATATTACCCATATATACAAGAAAACACCATTATTGTTTACAGAAATATTGTTTTTTTCTAATTCCTACTCACGAAACCAGAAAAATAACACACAGTAAACAGTTTGTCCGAAATCCGAAACAAGTGTACACTACAACAACACGCCGATAATAATAAATATGCACGTTTCTTTGAATAGCTTATACTGAAATAATTACGTTCAATGTATATTTCACGTATTTAAACCAACGGTTGAAATAATTACCGTATCTTTAGTAGATAAAATCGAGTAACAACAATAAACTGTTTCGCTCGCTTATAAATTCAAGATGGCGAATTATGGAAGGTTTGTGGAAGAAACGCAGCGATTTCATTGGTCAATTTATGGAAGATTTATGGAAGGTTGTTCCAGTCTGATTGGTTAGCGAAAGATGGAAGATTCGTTCCCACCGAGCGCATTCCCGGGTTCCGGCACGAACGGAACAGTTCGGCGGCTGATACAAATTTTGTCTGACATCGTTAAATCATTTAGCACGCAAGTTTAAGCAATATTTTGTAGCTTTTGGTTTTTACGTTTCACGGAGCGCAAAAAATCGTAATGTTTAGCGTTTGATGAAGGTGATGAATATGGTGATAAATTTAGTAATTATATCAACCGGGACCACCGGCCCCCACCCCACCTCCAAAAAAAGTCATAGGCCATTGCACCCCCTACCTCAGAAAAAACGCCCTGGTGTAATTATGAAAATACTATCCCAATGTCAATGACACGTGGGGTGGTGTATGGGAGATAACCCATACAAAACTTTATATAAAAGGGAGGTAATTTTTCGTTACCACGCAAGGCTTAATTTTGATATTAAAGGGACCTGTTCACAGATTGACGAATTGACAATTTTGTAACTGTTTGACACCGATTCCAAAAATAAAAGAAAAGTGAGTGCAAGGGAGCAAAATAACAATACGGACCTAGAAATATACTGTAAAAACCGTTTCGTTTATGTGCAATCATCAGTTGAAATCGATAAAATTATAAAGCGTTTGTAACGCTAAACGATGGACAAAATTGGAGTGTTTCTGTTGTTTTCGTTGAAATATTTCACAACACGTAGAACACGTACATAAAGTAAATAATGCAGGGTGACTTAGGCCGAGTGGTTAAAGCGATCGACTTTCGATCCGGAGGTCCCGGGTTCAAACCCCGCTGGGATCTTGTTTGTTTCTTTTCTTTTTTTTCTAAAAACTTTTATAGTTTTTATACTTGAGCTTTTTAAATCCGATGCGTAAATGTCAAGTTAAGACATTTAATGGCATACCTACAAAAAATGCGAAAATCTGTGATCAAGTCCCTTTAAAAAGAAAGTACTGTTTTATTTGAACAAAAATAGAGAAGATACTATTTGAGAATGAAATAATATTGTGAGAAATGAGTATATAAGAGGTTAAATGTAAAAAGAGTATGGTGAAACAAAGATGGAAACAAAGATATTATCCGAGATCTTTGTGAGAAACGATAGTACATTACAGTGATTGCGATACGAAGAGATTACTTTTATGTTATAACATTATGTTAAAATAAAAAAAAATACAATGCCTTCGAAAACTACCTTCGCGAATTGGCTTCAAAAAGATAACAGCGATACCATTTTATAATGAACCTAAGTAATCGTCGTTAATTGGGCCTATCGGTACGTTAATGTATCTCTTCAACGTCAAACAATGATAAACATCTCTTATCGTAGAACCTCCACACTACTTAATACCAGTTATTTGAGTAAACGTGCATTTTCCATTTTGTATGTGACTGTTAAAATATATGTCATAATATAGTTATTAAAAGGTCATAAGTCTACTCAAGTGGAAGCATCTTTTAAAACGCATTAACTTTGATAGTAAAGCATACGTTAATTTAAATACCAGTACGTAAACAGACCTCATCGTTTATCTTAACTTAATCATCATCGATTTAATCAATGGATGATATTGTATTTGAAAGTTCAAAGAATTTCGATACTTGCGCCTAGTTGTAAATAATTTACTTACGAAAGTATTTTAATTAAGCAACCAAAATAGCACATTTTAATCCAGTAAAAACAGCCACGTTAGAATCAGATTATAGTAATTTCACGTTTTATTAAAGTGACACATAATACATACAAACACTAATTGGTAATGCGAATCATGAAAGTATTTATACACACATGCATTTCATTGCAAATAGTGTACTACCCAGCCTTGTACATGGCTTATCAGTCACTAATGAGTATAGTATGGTTAAGTGGCAAAATTGTATTTGCGCATATGAAAGAAAATGGAATTAAATATCTCGAATTCATCATATTCCTTTATCATGACCAGTATGACCACCACCACCACAACAACAACAGCGTCACCATCGCAATCACTATCATCACCATCACCATCATCATCAGTAACAACAACAACAACAAAAACAGCAACACCATCATCATCGCCATCATCTAAATTATCAGCATATAGATCTAATGGGTCTTTTCCTTCACATCATCACCATCATCATCATCGCCATCGTCATCATTATTATGATCATCATATCATACATGAAGAAACATTATATCGCCTATTTCAGATTTGTTGGCACGTTAGTGTAATAGGTACAAACTGCCGCCACTTTTTAATTACCCAACACTGGCGAATTTTCTCATGACACGGATCATTCCAGTCTGCAAAACTCTGATAAGACAACTTCTGCTGATTATCTGCAATGATTGGCAGAAATTGCGCGTGCCAGATAAAAGTTATCTGGGTTTACCGCGAACACGCGTTTCTCACGATCTCCTCGCTGGGCATGCGCGGGAAGTTTGAATTTCGACCAATCGGATCATTGCAAATCATTCACGCGCGAAAATTGGCCGAAATCGCAGTAAAACAGATGTTTACTGTAGTGGGTCCTTTTCGTGAGAAATTGGTAAATATCTAACGTCTTATAACGGGGCTCGCATTAGTTAAAGTCGACTTTAATTTTCTTTCATCTCAAGTGAAGCCACGTGCTTACTTTTATCGCGACTTGTTGCAGTTTGAACTGTTTGAAACGTGTGGGAAAAATCCCCTTCTTAACAATTACTACCATAAAATCTGGGATAGTATTTTACATAAATTCCTATATAATTATAAATGAACAGTGTCAGTTTTCAAGATATGCCATACAATGAATAGTGGTTTTAACAGTATTAATGCGCTTATAGCGAACGATTCAATGAAATCAAAAGTTGTTCTTATACATTAATAATAGCAGCATCAGAAAAAACAAACTCAACAATTCTGTACTATAACAGCATTTAAATATATAGATCAAGAACAACAAACTAAAAATGAGGCGTGTCGTGGGAAACCCGGGCTTAATGCATGTGCGTAAAGTGTCGTCCCGGATTAGCCTGTGCAGTCCGCACAGGCTTTTCCGACACGACACTTTCCACCTACAGTGGATTTATGTTTCCTTGAAACAGCAAATACCATAAAAGCGGAAAGTGTCGTCCTGGATTAGCATGTGCGGACACTTTACGTTCACGCATTAAGCCCGGTTTTCCCACGACACGCCACTTTTTGCGGAAAAATCTCTATACCTATGTGAAAATATTAACCTACATACTCAATTCAAATTCATAGTTAAAGGGTTCATTAGTACCGCCAACAGCCAATAGAGTCAAAGTATGCAGAATTCCTTTAAAAATGTTTGGAAAATTAGACATATTGCCACATATTCCGAGAGCAAAAATGTTTGGAAAATTAGACATATTGCCACATATTCCGAGAGAAAAAATGTTTGGAAAATTAGACATATTGCCACATATTCCGAGAGCAAAAATGTTTGGAAAATTAGACATATTGCCACATATTCCGAGAGCAAA